>VZQC01000181.1:2523325-2609494 GCA_009823505.1 Rhizomys pruinosus | reverse complement strand
TTTTTTCTTAGCAAGATCAGAGTACATACCACTTATAACTCTTCACTCATTAAAGTCAGCATTGGGGAGAGGGCAAAGAAACACTTCTGCCCTCACCTACCCAAGCACCTAAATGGCAGTCTTTTAACATGCCTCATGGAGATTCCACATATAAGCTTGAAAAACAATGAAAGGAACCAAAAGAGGACAAAAAGACTCAACTCCAATGGGGTGAAAGAATCTCATACAAACCACATTGCCTCCTTGATTTCACAAACCATGTTTGATTATTGAGAAGTAGATTTACTAAAGCAACAAATATCCTTGAAAGGAAAATAGAGATCATCATCAAACATCCTATGTTTGTATGTTAGCTGTGTATGACAGTAGTCAGGAAGGACAAAACCTGACTTTCACCTTTCTAGTAGTAAAGGGCAAATTTCACAGATGGATGGATGGATAGGTATACTGTCTGATCCTCCTCTGCTGCTTTTAAACACTGCCAACCATCTTTCCATCTAGTCAACATGACAAATGTTCACCATGGTGAATAAATGCAAGACCTACAGAGATCAGCCAAAACCTACCTGCCACAACACAATCCCTGTACCATGCAACCCTCTCCACTTTGAGAGGTAAGAAACACAGTTATCAATTTAAATGTATCCATTCATGATCTCTGTACATTGAAACATTTATCATAATGTGATAAAGTGATTTAATATGAAATTCAACAGAACAAAGGTCCCCTTAGGAGGCTGTTACAGTGACAGAGATTGCACACCATATTTTGAAAGAAAACTGCCATTTTCAGAATTCAGGGGTTCTCAGCTGAAATACTGGTGACCAGGAAGGAAGACTGTATCATTCTGAAGGTTTTTCCAGCTTTGAAATCCTAGGACCATGGCATGACTACAGGGAGTTTTTAAGACTCCTTACACATAATGCACTACAACTTTCTACCACAGTGCCAATATTTACAGGTACCACGGTTGTGTATAAATTATTTAATCCCTATAAATATGTCCCCTTGTTTACAAAATGAAGAAAATAATAGCTCTAATATTAATCCAGTAGAATTGCTGTGAAAGTTAAATGAAATAACTTCTTTAAAACATTGGGTTCACCATAAATCACTGAAAAATAATGTGTCATTTATATATAGTTTTATTTTACCTTTTCTCAACAAAATATCTTCATTGGAAATTACATCCAATCCCTGGACAGTTGGAGAGCCCAGTTTAGCCAAAGTCATGGAACAGAGCCCATGACTCTCCCAGGTCTAGAGAAAGTTATCCCATAAGTCGAGTGACAACCTTAGGAGAGAGGGAACCATGGGACATTTCCCCCAATATTTAATGATTCAAGCTGAATGGTATCTAGGATGTTTCCCTCCATAACCACTCAGCTCTACAGGCCCAACTCCATCAGTA
This sequence comes from Rhizomys pruinosus, assembly GCA_009823505.1. Taxonomy (NCBI): domain Eukaryota; kingdom Metazoa; phylum Chordata; class Mammalia; order Rodentia; family Spalacidae; genus Rhizomys; species Rhizomys pruinosus. Next base: position 2,608,082 of record VZQC01000181.1, on the reverse strand, counting down.
TGTAAGACCTAGTCTTAAAGATGCCTGGATTTCCCTTCCTTCCTTGTGCTGTTGGTGGTAGAGAAGAGTCTAGGTTAATTTAAACTTCCATGCTGGCTTGTACAGTTAAAGAACAATTAAAGATTAGCGAAGTAGTGGTTAAATTATTGTTTTTCTTTTAACAATGCAATAACAGTCATTCGAAAGAGACAAACATCTGCTAAATGTATCCCTAGAAAGAGAAAGGCGCTACGTGAAATGAAGTGGCAAAACATGTGAAATGGTCAGGGATTTCTTTTTCATTACTGTTATCAAATTTCAAAATTAAAAAGTCAATAGGGGTATATTATTTATTCAAGGGACACAAAGCACACAAAACAATGCTCAAAGGTGCATTTTAAAGACCTTCAAACACGTTAAGGGAGCTGAAGTTATAAGATAATAAAAATACTATTACAGCCCATTAAGCATGTTGTAATGGTGTTCAGGGATAAGGCAGACATGTTTTGAGAAAAGTTATTTTCACCCATCTCCCTCAATGGGAATTCAGAACAATCTAGATATGCTCAGACGGCAAGAGGAAAGAAACACACAGAAGTTTTAAACAATGCAGAAATGTGGAGTACCACCAATCCAAACCTCCAATTTGAAACAAGGTGATTAGATGAACAAGAAACAAGAAGAGAGAATTAAACTGAAAAGTTGTGTGAGTGTGTGTGTGTGTGTGTGTGTGTGTGTGTTTAATCCTTAAATCACCTTGCTTGGTCAGGGTGAAAAATGTAAAATTAATTAGATGAAAGGTTCAGGCTTTCAATATTTTCGATTTATGATTTAGGAAACTCAACAAATCTATTACCAACTTGTGGGCCAACATTGTTTTGACAAGGGCAAGAATTTTTTTAACAATAAAACAATTCAAATGACTGTACTCCTGAATTGTTTATAGGATAATCCTCTCTCTCACAAACACACAAGTACAATGATCCTTTCCACCATAATATATATATATATATATATATATATATATATAGAGAGAGAGAGAGAGAGAGAGATACATATATCTTTTTGTATGTGCCTCCAACACAACTCATCAGAGAATAATATAATCTAAAATCATCACTGCAATGATTGTTGATTGTACTATATTAATTATTGTATTTGTGTAAGAGTGTTATGCCTGCATATATGTAAGTGCACTTGTGTTGTACAATGACTACTGAATCAAGAAGGTTTCAGATCCCCTGAAACTGGAGTTATATATGGTTGTTAATGGACATATGGGTGCCTGGATTCGAACCTGGGTCTTCTGCAAGAGCAGCCAGTGCTCTTAACTCCAAAGCTATCTCTCCAACCCAATTGTATTATTTTTTAACTAACATAATTCCAGCTCCTCCAAAATGCTAATTCCAGTCAAACTGGTGGTCAACAATTATTTTTGAATAGGTTTATTAATTGCTGAATGACCATCCAGATAAGTAAGTGTGTACATACCACCACTCAGAACATAGTTTGGGAGTTTAAATAAATCAAGGAAAGAGAGTTCACATGCATGAAGCCTCACCAGCTCTTCATATTTCTCTCATATTCCATTTAACTATTGTAGCAATTGCAGCCAAAATTTATATAGAATAAGGAACTAGCATGTAGTTACACAGGTAAAAAATCTCATGGAAATGGCTTTTGAAATCACTGGATCTAGTTGACTGTTAGCAATTCACCATTGCCACATGTTGGGACTCATTCTTCTACTGGATTTAAGAAATAACTAATTATTAAATACTGAAATAAAATAATATTGCTAAATGGTATAAGTACTGAGCATGTCCAAGGACCTTGGGGCTAAAGAGGACATCTCAACAATCTGGATTGAAGTCTCAATGCATTCTATTGGAGCCTAGTGGACTATAGGGCTAGTTCTTATGTAGCAAAATATATTCTGCAAGCAAAGGCTTCATTTGATCTTCACGACAACTCCCAATCAAGGTTCAAAGATTCAGTAACAAGAGTTAAAGGTCACAAATTCCAAAACTGCAGACCCACCTCATCTCTTCTTCCTCTAACCACTCTCACATTCTAACAACATAATTCACTCTTCTTTTATGTTAGTTCTTCATTAGGGTTGCATTTTTAAATGATCACATTGAGAGTTATGAGCATCTAGTGGACAGAAGCCAGGCATCTATGAAACATCACACAATGCATAAGGACATCTCCTCTATCACAAAGCATGAGTAGGTCAAAATAATAAAAGTGCCTGGGTTGAGAAACCTTTATTAATTTATTGATATTCAATGTTGAAAGTATTCAGTTATTTAATGAGTCACATACTCAATTGTCTATTATGTGCTGGAACCTCTTCTAAGCACTGGGGATCTAGTGGGAAGCAAATCAAAAGTGGGAGACAGACCTTAGACATATAAATAAATAAAATTAGTTTAGATAGCAGTGAATGCTAAGAAGATAACAAAACACAGTTACATAAAGGAGAAAATGATGGCTCTAATAGTAGAGCTACGTTAGATAAGATGGCCAGTGAAGCCTTCTTTGAATGGGGGTCTTTGTACTGATGCACAAAGTTCTGGCTTCCATGAAAACATGCAAAGAGGAAATTGCCAGTGCATAAGTTCTGTGGCAAGAAAGAACTTTGGATATTCAAGGAGTAGGAAGGCAAGATGCCCAGGGCTTCCTGGGTCAAAGGGAATGCTGCCTCAAGATAAATTACAGCAGCTTGTAGAAAAATATCATCTAGGACTTTTTCAATTCTCTACTAAGAGCCTTATATTTTAACCTAAGCCAACAGATAGGGCTAAATCGTTCAGTCATGGACATGTAAAAATGGGCTACATCTTAAAGCTATTTCTGACTTCCATAGGCTAAGGAAAGGATGGACATACACAGATGATCTGGAGCTAGGGGTGAAGCCCATGTAGAAGATGAAAGGGACTCCCAGACAGAGGAAAGTACAGGTATAAAAGCACAAAAGCAAACCATATCTTTGCTGTCATACAATTTCCACAGTAAAACATTACCAAGATGAAAGGAACATCCCATGGATAATCAAAACACAGGTGACAGCTGAAAGCAGAATCATCCACTTACAATTTTCTTTGGAACTATAAACAGTAGGGAGTGGCAAGGTTTATAATAATGAAGCCCTTATTCAAATTCAATTTTCACAAAATTCAACTTCACTCTTTCAGCAGATAACTCTATAAACGTTTTGTCTCATGAAAATACATGCACATGAGAAAAGCTAATGGCTGATGTGAGAATACTCTCCATTGGTCATGTGGTGAAACTTCTCTTTAAGGAACTACGGAATCCATGCACATCAACATGCATACTCATCTCAGTATAATTATAGACATATTGCCTAAAAGCTATTCTCAATTTATAAATGATTTGTCTTAGTAATGTTTATTTACAAATAAATTATTAGGAACCTAATATATATATAATATATATTATACATACATACATATATATATATATATATATATTCTAACAGAAAAAGAAACACTGAGTTTGAAATAGTGGTTTCTTAGGGATTCCTTAGTCAGACAAGAAAGCCTCAATTCACGTGGCATGTATATTAAATGCCACAGCTGAGGATAAGGTTAAGCATTGCTTATAGGGGAAAACAGATGGAAATGTCAATTCATAAGGCCTATTGTCTGACAATGAAATTGAGTGGCTTACAGATACTAATGCCTACCTTGATACAAGCATGGACATCATGATTCTGTGGAGCCAAAAAGTAGATACACAAATCTTTCCCAGTGAGTTAAGACTGGCTGAAGGATGGAGTGTGAAGAGAGGGATGACGACCTGGAGGCAGGTGTGGCTAGAGTTATTTGCACTGTGTCTTTCAGCAAGAATTTGGCAGGAAGTTGGAAATGCAGTGCTGGAATAAGACCCAGTGTCTCTTGATGCATAGTAAGAAGGCTTAAAATTTGTTACAGTGGTAGAAGAAGCAAAGGGTAAAGGCAAAACTGGGAAATGAAGAAAGAGTGCTCTGGTGACAGAAGAGAAACAAATGTCCTAAGGAAAGGTTCCTGGGAATAGGAATGTAAGGAAAGGCTCCATGAGTTTATGAGGAAATAAAAAGAGCTTCCATGCACTGCACATCTCACAGATTGCATCCGGCTGAAACAAGTTTCACAGGGCAAGGCAAAAGAGTCTAGTTAGTGTAGACTAAGATGAAAAGTGAATGATAAGCAAATATTTTTCATATATGCTAATTAATCTTCGTCTTTCTTCCTTGGAATATCAGAAAAATAGTAACAAAAAGATTTAAAGGCACCTCTCTTGTTTATAGCTGAAAAAATATGACAAGGTTTGGGGTCACAAAGTAATGTGATCTGCCTCAGAAAGAAAGGTGCCTAGTTTGTGGGGTCAAGTGGTTTCAAGAATAGTTGCATATATGAACCCAGAGCTGATGACAGCATGCAAAGCTGTGCAAGCAGCCAGGGGACCAGCACAGATGCAGAGGTGGACAGGAAGCCCCTGAGGTTATCCATGGGATGCTGGGGGGGGGGGAGGAGTCAGTTTTCCTCACTGATGCAATGCTTGGTAGGTTGAACACAGTCCAAGGGATGGATCCATACCCCCAGAGCATTTAAGAAACACAGATTAGACTCAGTAGGCCTTTAAAATAAAAAAGATAAATAATAATAGGACATGAAGTTGGGGGGGGTGGGACTGGAGAGTGGGGAGGGGTCTGGATATGTTCAAAATAGAGTGTATGAAATTCTTGACTCAATCATTTTTTTAAAGATATCTCCTGAAGATAACATTAGAGGTTGATAGGGCAGAGCTAATCAGAGATTACAAGTACAATTTCCAGCCTCAGGAAATTGTGATTAAAAAATCATGTATGATTTAGATATTCTAATATAAACTTGTCCTGGAGATATCTAAATATGTGATCGCTTAAGAAAATTGTTTGTCCTTTAAATACCAAAACTTTTATCCACTTACTGAGATGTTTTTAATGTCTTAACTATACTCTATTGAGATGCTTTTGTTCCTCTAAAACCGCCATCATTACCCTTGTAATGGACGTTTTCATGAGTTCCCTCTTATCCTAGGCATCCCTGTGCCTTTCTTCCCCATCTTGCCCCATCACCCTCTGCTTCCTGTTAGATTCCTCTACTGTTGAACAGTTTGAGAAAATTGGTTCACTAAAACTGAGAAAACCATGTGATGTAAGGGTGTAGAATTTTGAAAGAAAAGATCTCTCTAAAGTTATTAATCATTATAATGCTGATTTTAGCGGGTCCTACGCATCTTCATTGACACTCTTCTAAATATATTTTATCAATTTGAACTCCATTTGTTAGTATTTTCAATTACTTCTAGGAATCTCAGAATTTTTCAGAAATAGCATTTTTTTTTTTTGAGACAGTGTCTCCCTGTAACCCCAGCTGGCCTAGAACTCTCTGTGTAGAGCAGGCTGGTCTTGAACTCAGAGCAATCTACCTGCCTCAGCCTCCCAAGTTCTGGGATTAAAGGCGTACACCACCACACCCAGCTATCTAGCAACATTTAAACTTCTATGAACTATGGAGAAATAATTATCAAGAATATATGGAACTGATTTTCCTGACTCTGGTAATGCATTTTTGCTTTAAACTTCATTTTGAGCATTCCAAAATATTGTTTAACACTCTTCTTGATGTATTAACTTTTTTTAAAACTAAAATTGACATTTTTATTTTCATCTGTAAAAACAAAAACAGGCAAACAAACAATAACAAAAAACTTTGAAGTGGGCTCAAATGATGTAAATTCATCCTTTCAAAGAAAGCAGAACGTAGACCCTAACACAAAGAAAAAGTCTTTAATTAATGGAGGCCAATTTTAAAAGAACTTAAATATCAGATTTACTTCTGAAAATTCTAGGCTTTATTCACCTTATAACCATAGTATGAGTTGACTTATTTTTATAATTATAGCATCTAAAATATAAAAATACACAAATAATCTGTTATTAGGTTTGATCTTATAGGAAATTCTTAACCACAATTTTCCTCCTTTAAATGATGAATTGTCTTAGTATAAGTCACTGCATTTCTATAACAATGAAAAGCAGAACAAATGCACGCAGACCTAAACCCATTCCACTTCCAGCTGAAAACTACTTTGGTTCTTTAGGAAAACATCACACACACACACACACACACACACACACACACACACACACACACACACAATGTGTTTAACAGTTGATTTTCATAGCTATATTCCAATAGGTACATGTTGAAAACATTCCAAAAGAACCAAACTGCAGCAATAACATGCATGAGAGGATTTGTGCATTCAAGGATCTGACAGAAAAACTATAGTTAAAACACTAGAGAGAACAAATTAACTGTTTTTTTATTTTATTTATTTATTTTTGTATGTGTATGAATGTACTGTCTGCATGCAAGTTTGTGCACCCGTGTCGTGCAATGCCGCGGAGGTCAGAGAGGGTCTCGGGTTCCCCTGGAACTGGAGTTCTCCTGGAATTGGAGTTACAGACGGTTCTCAGCTGCCATGTGGGTGCTGGGGATCGAACCCAGGTCCTCTGTAAGGCGCTCTTAACCGCTAGGCCATCTCTCCAGCCCCACGAATTAACTGTTTTTTAACAACTTTATAAATTCCAGTTTTCAACAAGACTTGTGAATGGAGGTTACTATGTTAAGTGAAAACTGCCTAAATTACATTTGGAAGTAAATTAACAAAAAGCACTTGAGGGAAATCTATCAGGCAGCATCAGGTAGAAAAGCAAGAAATGAAACATCATAACCCTGTAACCCATGAAATCATCAAAAGCAAAATGATTCCTTGTTACAGATAACTCATAATTTCCAGAAAACAAATCCTATGCCTGCAGTAATGATCACAGGCCTAAAGATTGTTCCTGACAGGAAGGTGTGTACTTTGCCGATAAAATCTCAGCACCATGTGACAGAACCAGACTTCATCACACAGTATCATAGAATGCCAAGCACAGATGAAGGGTGTCACATCTGGACAAGCAGAAACTACACTTTAACTCTGAAGTATGAAGCTATATTTTATCATATAACTTCAGGGAAACAGAGTCATCAATAAAGATTTGTTTAAAACACTATAAAACAGAAAAGGATAACACACGTATTTCAAATAAAGTTTTGAGGTGTCCAAGCATTCCAGCAGAAGGCCCAGCGTGCGTGATCTCTAAGGGGCTCTTCAAACAGACAAGGTTCTAATCACAGTACAGGGAGCACATTCAAGAAACTTAACATGACAACTTTAGTCTTTCCTTGCAGCTAACAATTGAATATTTTTTTATTAGTCTCAATTCTGCTCAAACCCTTTCTGAGTACAAGCTGGCAATGCCAGAGAAGTTGTCGTCGTCTTTCTTTCCAAGTCTTAGCACTGGTAGCCAAAGTGTGTTTGTTGCTCAAATAATCTATGCCATCTGCCAGCAGTTTCTCTATCCTGAGTGCCATCTGCCAGCCTCTCTGCTTCAAGTCCAAGCCATGTTGCCTGTGTGCTATTTCAATGACTCTTTCACCAGAGGAGAGAGCACGCAAACCAACCCCTTTCCATTTTAATGTTCTTGGTCATCATGCCGCATACTGGCCTCTAGCATACTGGTTCTAAAGAAGGCAAAAGACTCCATATTCTGAATGAAAAAAAAAAAAAAAACAACAACAACCCTGCCTTTGATTCTTTTTTCTTGTTGGAATATGTTTTTAAACAGCTATAGAATGTTAATGCAATCAGTCATTAATATAACTTGTTCTCATAGCTGGGTTTCCCTTTTGTTTTTTTTATAAGGTATTCTCAATTATAATGAATCATTCTTTAGATAAAGAAGCAAAGAGGAGAAAACAATCCTTATTTCTACAGTTAATCCTGATTATTTTAAAAGCAACTTCTGGCAGAAATTAATAATTCAGTTGAATGTTATTAACAATATAATGTTAACTTTACACTGCAATGCACTGTTCTTCATTCTAATCTACTTAAAATTCCTGACTTTAAAGTAGTAACAACAAGGGCTACATAACAGTCTCCTAATGAGGTTAAGCCTAAAAAGTTCCATTAATATACTCCCTAAGGCAACCAGGAAATTCCTTAAAGCAATAGAGTGTTGGGCTTTGCAGTGGATGATGTGCAAAGGTTTTTCTTTCTAGAGCTGTGACTGCTGAGATGTATATTATGTCTCTGTCACTGCTCAGCCTGCAGAGGGAGACCTGTTTTATTCCCAATCATGCATCAGAAATCCCAGAATATCAGAAATCCCAGGATAACTCAACTATCATGAAATGTGGAAGAATTTCTACCCCAGTATCAAAATTAAATTAGCATTTAAGTAATGTCAGGAATCAAATTCACCCATAAGAAATGACATTGTTCTACCCAAATGTCAGAAAATAGAACATATTTTACACAGCAGCATCTGAGGTTTTCCAGTCTCTACAGATGGTATTGTTCTCCAAGGCAGGTTTTATCCTTATATGGGGTAGAAAGTGTTCTTACAGTATTCATCTTCTGTACTTCTTTTAAAAATGTTTAGCTGTGTAAACATGGCTTTTCTCATCACTTACTAAAAACAGAGAATCTACTGTGTGTACTCTGGTTATAAAATGGGTGTAATGTAATAAAAATCTTCTTACTGTGATTTCCCAAATTTCTGTTCACAAGTACATACCTGCTATAGTTAAAGACCTAGAATATCTCTAACTACATTTTCACAATTATAACCAAATCTCTATGCCCTGCCTACTTTAATAAAAACAGAAAGTGACTATTAAATCTTGTTTGTTAGTGCCACAAATTTTGCCTCAAAATATATCATTAAAAATAATTCATGTCAGAACAGTATTTGCTTCACATTTAAAATTGTACATTACAAGGCCAAGAGATGGGTCAGCACTTTCTACAAAGCCTGATGGTCTGAGTTCAAGACTGAAAATCCAGGTCATGGAAGAGAGGACCAATTTTTATAAGCTGTTCTCTGACCTACATATGTGGGCCATGACATATGTGCTCACATGGATGCATACACACATACATATATACACACAAATAAATTTTAAAATATTAAAATGATTATAATTCAATGAAGTTTCAGAATTAAGGAAGTTCTTAAAGACTTTCAGTTTTAGGAGTCAGATACTGTAGCACACACCTGTAATTCTAGGACTTGGGAGGCTGAGACAGGATGATCATGTGTTTGAGATCAGTCTAGAGTATATACTCCTGTCCTGCTTAAAAAAAGTAAATGAAGACTTTAATCCTAGCGCTCGGGAGGCAGAGGCAGGTGGATCTTAGTGAGTTCAAGGCCAGCCTGGTCTACAGAGTGAGTTCTAGGACACCTGGGCTACAGGGAGACCCTGTCTTGAAAAGACAAAATAAATAAATAAATAAATAAATAAATAAATAAATAATAATAAAAAAAGTAAATGAAGAAAGAAAAAAAGGACATAGGTCCTGAAACCTAATAGACAAAGCCATATGAATATTTGAAACATGAGAATAATTTATGCTTTAATGAAAGTTAAAAGCAATAAATATTTTGAGGCAGAAAATTGTTTAAAAGATTCTATTTGAGATTATAAGCAAATGAGGTTGCTTTCTGTTTTTTTATTTTTTATTTTTTTATTTTTGTCTTTTTTGAGACAGGGTCTCCCTGTAGCTCCAGCTGTCCTGGAACTAACTATGTAGACCAGGCTGGCCTTGAACTCACAGAGATCTGCCTGCCTCTGCCTGGGACCAAAGGCATAGGCTGCCCACCATGCCCGGCCTGCAATGCATTTTTAATTGTCATGGTTCTCTTTGATATTTAAAGCTGACAGAGCCTTTATAATGTAATAAAATTTAAGATGTAACTCTGTTGGCATTAATAGCTTGATATATGATTGACTACTTTCCATAAGTTTAAGCATATTGGATCCACTTAGAACGTGGCACTCTGCCAGCCATTCACATGGGTGGATTCTATTGATCATAGTTGGGAAGACAAATACACATCTGTGATTGTTCATAATCGACCCTCCTTCTGGTGACTATGTTCCTATTGAGATGCCTGCAGTCTAGCAACTGTTTGGCGACAAGTATTTGATGGGATTCAGGCACAGTATCTCCAAATTTAATACCATGACATTTGAGGAAATTGAAAGAGGTCATGCTCTGCTTCTCATAGTTCTTCTCCCTCAAAACAGGTTCTAAGAACCCATGTTGAGACAAGCCCTCCATGTAGTCAGTAGAAAGTGGTGGCACATGCCTTTAATCTCAGCACTCAGGAGGCAGAGGCGGGTGGATCTCTGTGAGTTCAAGCCCAGCCTAGTCTACAGAGCAAGTTCCAGGCCAGCTGGGACTAAAGGGAGACCCTGTCTCAAAAATACAAAAAACAAAACAAAAAAAAAATTGCTATCTCTGAGGGGAAATACGAACAAACCAGCCTTGCTGCAAACACCTCTCATCCCAGTCCACGACCATTCAATAATATTTGTCTAATCATATGTCTCCACAACTATTCATTTCTGGATCAAACTTAGCAGAAAACAATCAGGTTTGCCTGTTTCTTTGTATCCTTATGAAGGCTACTATATCTGTAAACTCAGATGAGATATATATATTTTGTCTTCATCTTGTTAATGAATGTTTAGTTACAGGTTTTACCTATGCACTTACTAATGAGTGAGGAAAGAAAATTTTGTGTACATTCTCTTCATTCATATAAGATGACTCCAGAAGTCATCAATGGCCGAAGAGGCTGATACAGCAGTACACATTCTCAGAAGAAAGGGTTATCTTCTCTTGAGTGGAGAGGTGGGGAGAAGGAGGAAGCTTGCTCATGAAATGTGTGGTACTCATTCATGAACTGGTAGAGAGAGGTGTTTATGTGAATCCTGTCAATGATATTAACTGAAGCAGCCTGGAAAAATAGGTTGAAAGTTCAGCATGCAAAAATTAGTAGTATTTGGGCTTTGCTGACACTTTTTAAAAAGGATTTTCATTAATTCTTTCAGAATTTCATGTACTACATTTTCATCGTGTTTCCTCGTCCCTCAGCTTCTCCCGACTTCACCCTCACCTCCCTACTCATCCAACATCATGTTCTTTGGGTTTTCCCCTTCTATTTATACCAATTTGTACTTTCCAACTTTTTAAAATATTCTTTTTATTTTATTTATTTTTTTTATGTGTATGAATGTACTGTCTGCATGTAGGTTTGTACACCCGTGTCGTGCAATGCCGGGGAGGTCAGAAGGGGATGTCGGATTCCCCTGGAACTGGAGTTAAAGACGGTTCTCAGCCGCCATGTGGGTGCTGGGACTCAAACCCAGGTCCTCTGCAAGAGCAGTCGGTGCTCTTAACTGCTAGGCCATCTCTCCAGCCCCTATCCAAGAATTCTTAAGTGTGTATTCTGCCCTCAAGAGTTTTGCTGAATCTTTAGAAATAACTGGTAAAGGGCAGGAGATACTTCTTCAAATTTAAAAGGGGAAAATATATCAGAAAATTGAGGAAATTAAAGCATCTGATTACAGCATCACAGATGTATTGGTGTTTGTTTATTTGATTGGATCTAAAATATTAGAGATGTATATATCTTTAGTTAGTTAGTTTTTTAAGGCAGGGTCTCCTGTAGCCCGAGCTGGCCTGGAACTTTCTATCACACAGAGGTCAGCCTGCCTCTGCCTCCCAAGTGCAGGGATTAAAGATATATGCCTGAACTGAATTGGAAAATGACGTATGAAATACACAAAGCATCAATAAAAAAATATTAAAAAAAAGATATGTGCTACCATGCCTGGCTAATATTCCTCTTTTTAATATTCATCCCCTTTTGAATGTAATTATAGAACGTCATATACACGAAAGATATTTAGTGATGTGGCCCAAGATGTCTGTCATTCTCCAAGCTAGTGAATGTCTGCTAGATATCCAGTGTTATGTTCAGCATAGAGTATTTGTTATGGGTCACTTTCCATACGTCCTCGATGGAAACAGCAGTCTGGCCCTTCATGACAGTCCTTCCCAATCTTTAACAGAAAGCACATGCTTGTTTCATAATCATTACTTTTCAGTAGATGATCTATACTACTTCTCTTCTCTTTTCTAGTCCTAATTTCAGGCAAGTTTCTCTTAGGAATCTCAGAAAAAAACTGGTAAGTTTTTCTAAACATACTCTTATTATACAATACCCTCCCTCTGTGTTTTGACTTCAACTATTTATCATCCTTGTTGCACTGAAGAAGGAATAATTCTTAGCTGCTCCTGAACTGCATTAAGCCCACGCAGACGTTGAAAGGGACAGCTCCTCCTTTCTTTCAATTTCCTCCAGTTTGCTGAACTCTCTGAAATTCTTTCACAGGCTCCCCTGAACCTCCCTGTTTACCAACTGCTCCTCTTTTACATGTATCACTCTCATGTGTCCTGGAAGCTGAGAAGGTCTCGTCCACCTCAGGATCCCACATCTCTCTACTGAGGATCCTCCACCCCTTGGTTTGGTTTTACTGTATTCATCACTTCCTTTTGGTCTCAGAATGATTTTCTTGGAAATGCTACATGGATGTCCACTTAGGTTTACATAAAACTCCTCTACCCCCTCTTTTAAATGTTTTATTTACCTTGTATTCATCAGTGCTTGTACTCATGTTTATTTTGTATAAGGATTGAAATTGACTTTATTAAAATGTGTTTCTCTTCCTATATTGAAGTCCATGAGGGCAAGAGTCATGTACACTGTGTCAAATGGCATCTTTCTCTTTGGCCTCTAACCCTTCACTGCATACATAAAAAGTACTAATTTAATAGTTTCAAAAAATATGATTGAACACATCCTCAAACTGTTTTTATTTCTTTGTTTCTTGCCAAAGTTCATTCATCACTCATTTAGTTATTTGTTATGGTTGTCAGCATGTTCTTTCATGGTTGAGCTTGTGTATACAAGGCATTCCAAGAGCAACTCTCCCTGCCAGCTTGCTTAAGTCAGATTGATTCTGTGCAATACAAGCAGAGCACTGAATGGAGACCAAATGATGACCACAGCTTGCAGAACCCTTGGCCACCATGCCTGACCATACCACCATCGTGCCCCTGAGTTCACGCATTTAGGCTTCATCTGGTCAGCATCCAGTGCTACTCAAAACTTAGCCCAGATGATGACATCTAACAAGACTTCCCAAACTCCCCAGAGTGAACATACTTTCTGTTTTGATTCCATTTTTAACTATTTTGTTATTATAGAATTTTGATATTATACTATAATCTCCAACCAAATATATCCATAATCTGTATCAGTCCTCAAAGAGTCCTAATACTATGCAAAATACATTTTCCAAGTCAAACTTACTACAAAGTACTATTCAACAAAACTGTGAGAGTAATTTGATACTAATAAGGATAATGGTGGGGAAAAAAAACCTGACTACAAATAAAAACAGAAAAGAGAAATGAATGCCAAACAGTAGAAGGTAGAAAATATTTTATGGAAAATCCTTGTATATTTTGGTATTGAAGTAAACTCAAATGTAGTAATATTTCATAAGAATGAAAAAAGACACATGAAACACAACATCAAGTAACTTAGATCCTGAAACACCTTCCATGGTGCTAACTTTTATAATTAAGACAAGTGAGATTGTGAAACAATTCCTTATATGGCTCCTCGGTGACAACTAAATATTAAATAGTCCCCATCTCCATCCCATCTCCACTAAACACAGTTCAGCTGAGTTACTAAACTTTAAAAATTAAACAAGACTGTATTTAAGGCAGAATGAGTAGAAAAAGTTTTACAATAAGAATCAACACATTCTGATGCTCCACATTTCTGTAGAATCACTACACATCTCTGACACATGAAGGCTGAGTGGCACAGTCTCCTGGGAAGTATGCTAATTACTAGAAAACTATCCTTTAAAATCAGCTTGTTGTGTGCATAGATTTTCTTTTCAATATTTAAGAATAAAATCACAAAATTTTGTAGGCATGGTATTTAATATGGAAACTTAAATTTTGGACAAAGAGTATTGTACTTCCACTATATGGTTTACTTTTGAACCAACGTATCTATGTATTATCCAAGCACTTGCAACTAGTCCCTTTTTTTTTTTTTTTTTCGAGACGGGTCTCCCTGTAGCCCCAGCTGTCCTGGAACTCACTCTGTAGACCAGGCTGGCTTTGAACTCACAAAGATCCGCCTGCCTCTGCCTCCCGAGGACTACCACATGCATATGCACATACATATGTATGTGTCCCTCAAAGACATATGTAATCTTCTGTATGATGTCAAGAGTGAAACCAGAAGAGCAATGTTCTCCATGGGAATGAGAGGCAGAATAGACATGTGACCAAATCCTCAAAAGTCCCAACACATTTTTGACACGCAAACTCTGAAATAAATGGAAAAGAATGAAATAGATTCTGAATGTTGAATTGTATTTTCTAGTAGTTCTTGTATTCCGTAGTGTGACATGTAATGACGTCATACTCAAATTGTTTCACCAGTGAAAATCACTTATAAAACAGAGATAAGGCACGTTCTAGGACATGTATTTCTGGTCTTTCTGTTGAAACACTGTGCTAGCCAGTGATAATGAAAATGGACATTTTATTGTAACATGTCCATTTATTAGTAATGACATGGGGCCAGGATTTGTAATCTATTTAACTTTTATAATATACTAAAATGACAAACTTAATATGCTTTGATAGTCATGGGAGAAATAATAACTAACAAGAAATCTCATCTTTAAGGCTACTTTTGAAATTAAAAAATTGGGAAGTAATCTTTAAATTGAGAATCTAGCTTTTGGTAGTGATTTGTATCCCTGCTAAGAGTATGATTTAATTATATTTTATTCTCCTAACATTCCAATATCCTCTAGATAGTCTGGACTTTCTAAAGCACTGGGAAAAGTCAAATGGATTAGTATGGAGGTGCTGCATACTAACAGAAGTTATAATAGGGGCTGGAGAGATGGCCTAGCGGTTAAGAGCGCCAACCGCTCTTACAGAGGACCCGGGTTCGATCCCCAGCACCCACATGGCGGCCGAGAACCGTCTGAAACTCCAATTCCAGGAGAACTCCAGTTCCAGTGGAATACGAGACCCTCTTCTGACCTCCGCGGCATTGCACGACACGGGTGCACAGACTTGCATGCAGACAGTACATTCATACACATACAGAAATAAATAAAATTAAAAAAAAGAAGTTATAATAGAAAGATCATATAGAGAGGTAGAATTGAAATAGCCTCTCTTTTGCCTTCCTAATTTTTATCAGGGACTAAGGAAGGACAACAAAATGGGAAGTGTTCATTTCACTGTATTATTAAAATTGAAATAATGGAGTACACTGGTATAAAGTAAGGCAGGTCTCTAGGTGTCATTCTCTAATGGCTTAGAGCAATGACTATTAACCCACTATGTATAAGGATTCCTATTAGCACTTGTTCTGACTCAGTTCTATGCAGACTACTACCTGAAAAGTAAGGTTAAACTAGTAACTAAACACAAGCCCTGTTAACTTCTTTGGTTCAGAAGTCAGGAGACCAAGCATAGCCCTGCATTCCTTCCTACTCCACCAGATGGGAACAAAATGATTCCTTGTACAGCACTCAGTACAATTTGCCAGACAGTCCTAATGATCAAGCTACCAATACGAAGACAGTGTATACCATGTGGGGAACACTGTAAGACATTATGTGAAGCATAAAAGATACATTAAGCACAATTCCTGCCCTAGCTTACAAAGCATGTAGACTCATAGGCAGGGCTGTATTTCAGTGTTCGGTGGCTGAAACTGTTAATGCAGAAATGAGTAGCAGCCCAGGGTAGGAGATGCTGGGAACAAACCTCAGCTCCTTCCATGGAAGTGAACCAAATGCCAGGAAGCCATGGGACCACACACATATCAGCAACTTCCTGCTGAGCTAGGGTCAGTATCCCTCCTCACGAAGATCCACCTGCCTTTACTGCTCCCACCCCATTCAGATTCATGCACATACATACTCAGACTGTTTGAGAAAGTTCACCTAGGTTCATTCCTCAAAAACTTGTAAGTCACAGTTACAAGAAATAGAAAATCACCCCTGTCCCAGAAAAGGTTTATTTTCTGAAAAACATCACTGTGACATAGTAGCTTCAATTACTTATTTTATGAAAGAATGGATTCAAGAAAGAGGAGATTGCACCAGGCTTGGTGGGGCATACCTTTAATCCTAGCACTATGGAGGCACAGGCAGGTGGAACTTTGTGAGTTCAAAGCCAGCCTGGTTTACAGAGTGAGTTCCAGGACATCTGGGGCTACAGGGAGACCCTGTCTCAAAAAAGACAAAAAAAAAATTTAAAAAGAAAGAAAGAGGTGATCATTTCCATATAAATACACTTAGCAGGAAAATCAGAAGAAGACAAGCAAATAAACATGAATGTCATAGCACCAAATCCACATCATATCCTGTTTTCAATGAAACAAACAAAATGGAGGAAGAGGAGGAGGAGGAGACAAAATGTAAATTAAGTAACAAATCTGAGTACCAAATGCTGGGCTTTAGCTAAGGCTAATTCAGGTAAGCTTCTGACAAGACTATGAGAGATCTGGGCTAGCACAGGCCAACTCAAAAGGTTCTATTGACTTAATTATAGGTATATGTGCATATGTCTCATTACAAAGATAACAGAATAGCCAGATGATAATATGCTTTTACTTTACCCACTAGATACAATTTCTCTCTCCATAACCAGAAACTACCATTTCTTCAAGATGCACTAAACAAAAAATTACTTAGCTTTATAAAAAGTAATATGTGCATTTTATTCTCAGTGTATGATGATTACTTCACCCAGATTTAAAAAAAAAAGCTTATGTGATAATTAAAATATAGGTCCTACCCATAAGTAAATACATACAATGGGAATAAGAAAAAAATGCCAATGGTGTTAAAAACGTATTTTTTCCAACTTATAAATGTTAAATAATATGTCACTAGCCTGCCATTTGATGCCCCTGAAAACCTGATGTGTGTAATGAAGTCCTTCTAAGATTATTGAAGTCGATGTTTCAGGGTTATAACATTGTGCTAACATCTAAATTTTCTGATAAAGTTCAGAAGTTAGATTACAGAGGCTTCAGCACCTCCCTATTTAATGAATGCAGGATACTTCTCATAGTACTTAAAATGCAGCACCACAAACTATGCTCATTTAAAGGGCTGCAAGAAGGTCAGCAAGCAGCCTGAACATGTGCTGAAACAGCACCATTGAAAGGCTCCTT
This sequence comes from Rhizomys pruinosus, assembly GCA_009823505.1. Classification (NCBI taxonomy): domain Eukaryota; kingdom Metazoa; phylum Chordata; class Mammalia; order Rodentia; family Spalacidae; genus Rhizomys; species Rhizomys pruinosus. Next base: position 2,590,840 of record VZQC01000181.1, on the reverse strand, counting down.
TAAAACAGTACTGATTACAAACATATTTACACAGACTTCCTAGTTGTGAAATACATGCATACGGTAATGTAGGAATTAGAAATAATCACAGTTCTCAGGAGACGCTGACTGTCCTGGGTGTCCTATGGAATATTCATTTTTTTTTATCCTGTTGAAAATGACAGCATTCTAATTATTCTGTCAAAGTTAATAGACCCCAAATTTGACTCTTAAATCTCAGTGGATGTCTTTTTCCAATAGCCACTAACCTCATATTTCTGACACTTTTCCTCCCTGAAATTACGTGTTGCAAGAATTCTCATAAAGACAATTTATGTCTGCAAACAACCTCTAAATCAAAGAACTAACATGATATAATCATGAGATAAGTCAGAAAACAACTCAGATGATCTTAACACATACTTGGGAAACAATCTTAGAACTGTTTTTTATTTTTTATTTTTTTTAAGGTTTGTTAATGATGAGCTGGATATTTGGCTTCTGGCAAGATCAGAGCAGCTCTAAACGGAAATGTAAGGAAGGTAGGTAAAAATAGTTATAGCTGGGCGTGGTGGCACATGCCTTTGATCCTAGCACTTGTGAGGCAGAGGCAGGCAGATCTCTGTGAGTTCAAGGTCAGCCTGGTCTACAGAGTGAGTTCCAGACCAGCTGGGGCTACAGGGAGACCCTGTCTCAAAAAGACCAAAAAAAAAAAAAGTTATCATTCAAAGACCATAAAGGAACTACAAAAGGTAAAAATCAGAGTAGAAGAAGGACCAGAAAGTTAGTAAGATTTTATTCTGGGACTATCTGACAAAATTTAGTAATCTTGACATTTTCCATTTGTATGAGGCAGAGGAGAATAAAAAAAAAGAAGAAGAAAACCCTAGAGCATACCAAAGGTAAAGAGTTTACTGTAGGAATTCATAGGACATATTACCAAAGAGCTAAGACATATGAAAATATCTATACCCTTAAAGCAAGCATCCTGAAAACTAAACCCACTGCATGGAAGGGCTTGCAAAGGTGCTTGGGTGTCTTTTGCTTGACAGTGGTGAAAGGATGGAAAGGTGGAGGCACATCTCTATTCATTGCTCCTTAATTTCTACAACCTAAAAAATTCTCACAGACCTTATCAAGAAATTCACAAGGAGTTCTAAAACTAACCACTTAAAAACAAAACAAAGAAAGAAACAAAAACCCCAGAAGGCACTATGCCCAAGAAACAACAGACAGCAGAACCATATCTCAAAAGATTTTGCATACTTGGTGTTGAAGATGAGAATGTAAAAAAAAAAAAACCAATCTGGTTTGAAATTTTTAAAGAAATAAGAAGCTTGAAAAACAATAATATAAATAAACATGACCAACCACCTCTTAAGGAGAACAAATGGGGAACTGAAAAGTGCTTATTCCTGAACACAGCACCTATACCAAACTTCTGCCTCCTGAGAGGGAGTAGAAAGATTCTAAGATCCAGAGGTGGTAGATGACAACAAGGAAACAGTTTTTCAGGCAGCTGGGCAGTTACTCATATGGACTTACAGCAATGGTACACAAGACCCCTGTAAGCTCAAGTCACACAAAATCCCCTCATTGATGTAGGGTCGTAGGTAAGGGGCTCCAACACTACCTGAGGACCTACTTTGGACAACTGAAGGCTTCTAGGAAATGAGACTGACTCTCAGTAGGTTAACCAAGTTCCAGAGAATGGACCCCCACACTGAAGGGCATTTGGGGATACAAGTTTCGCTATCAATCAATCAATCAATCAATCTGTCTGTCTGTCTGGTGGGATAATACAGGGTACAGATGGGGGATCTAAATTTGGTACAAATATATGCAATTTGCAAAAATTCAGTGAAAAAAATAATGAAGCCACAAAAAGTACAAGAGATATATTAAGCTCCATTTTAGACATTAGAAACATTCAGAGGTATAGATTATGAGATAATTAAGCAAAATACATTAATACAGGAGAGCTCTGATATCAACAATGGATTATTCTGCCAAGGAGATGTTGGCCAATCCCCCCCCCGAAAAGGTAAAGGATTCTTGCCTGTAAACTGGGATACCTGCAAGAAGAGAGGTGGTAAGGCCCTGCTGTCAAAGACCTGGTGTAACCATGGGAAAGATGTATTGAGACCACACTTGCAAGTGTACAGTTGGTCTCTGGAATGCCAGAGAGTGTTACCAAAGGTCACTAAATCAATAAAGCAAATATTGGTCTCCTTGAGTCAACCAAGACTCCTCGGTCAGCATCAGCTACATCTCACCAGCCTGGAAAAACTGTGCAACAATGGCAGCCATATGTCTGTATATCCCAAATATAATTGGCTATTAGCTCTCTCCTTGGAGGAATAATTCACCGTTGATGCCACAAGCTAACGTCCTCTTAGTGTTTAGGAGATGTTATAAGCCACAGTAAGACCTTGTCATCTTTCACAGAAAAACTATAGTTCATGGATTAGCATACCATCCAAACATCTGTGTCTATACCAAAGTAACCTACCATAATAATTAGTACTGTTTAAATGCCTGTATATCTAATTGCTTGTGCTTCATTAGTAGGATTGAAAGGTTATTCCTGGATAAACTGCCAACCCATGAAGGGAACAGCCTGAGCTGATCATAGTCCAAAACGACATCTGCAGAGAAAGTAGACTGATTTGCTTCTCACCCACTCGTGCCCCTTTTCTAAAGCCTAGGGAACAATCTGCAGAAGAGGGGGTGTGGTAGAATGTAAGGGCTGCAATTGGGGTGAATTGTGAGACTACAGCAATATAGACTGGACACTTATTTGATCAACATGATTGTATATACAACCCTCTCCAGCTGAATGGTGGGAGCCTTGGGCTATGTGAGTTTGGGCATAGCTGCTTGCAAATTGGTTTTACATGAAGGATGCTTGTATTCATTACTTATTACCTATTGTTTAAAAAATAAAAAAAAATTCAAAACAAAAAAGAAATAGCTCTCGTCTTTTCAGGGCATGCTATGTCTGTTCCATTCTCCATACATTGCTTAATAAACTTACCACTACAGGGAGACCCTGTCTCAAAAAGACCAAATAAATAAATAAATAAATAAATAAATAAATAAATAAATAAATAAACTTACCACCAGTAAGTGGCTTCAGTTTTCTTACTATTAATTATGCCACTGCAAATAGAAATTTTACAATGAATCATCTGAGTTTTACCTTTAATTTTTTTGTTATTGAAAAGAGTTTTTTTTTTTCAATTCCACCATTTTTTTCCTTATGCACAATCTTTGCTATGCAGCAATTGGCAGCATCTTCTTGCATGCCAATGCCTGTTCAAATAGTCTAAAAACATGTAGTGACCCCCAAGCTTCATCTCTTCAGGCTAGCTTTCACAGGGCTGGACGATGGTATGCATGGTATTGGAAGAGAAAAGTAGTAATAAGCCTTAACAAGCTCTGAATCCTGAAAGTTACAACAATGACTGGCCTGGCAGGATACAACCACTGGTGCAATAGTGGCACAAATGCCACAAAAATCAGGACTGGAGAGGTGGCTGAGTGGTTAAGAGCACTGGCTTTTCTTGAAGAAGACCTGGGTTCATATGCCAGGACCCACATGGTGGCTAACAACTGTCTGTAACTCCAGTTCCAGGGGATCCAGTGCCCTCTTCAGTCCTTGCGACCATTGCATAACAGATGCAGGCAACACACTCACACACATAAAAGAAAAATAAATACATTTTTAAAATGTTATGGAAGGGGGCCTGGAGAGATGGCCTAGTGGTTAAGAGCACCGACTGCTCTTGCAGAGGACCCGGGATCGATCCCCAGCACCCACATGGCAACTGAGAACCGTCTTTAACTCCAGTTCCAGGGGAATCTGACACCCTCTTCTGACCTCCACGGCATTGCATGACACAGGTGCACAAACCTACACGCAGACAGTACATTCATACACATAAATAAATAAATATATAAATTTTTTAAATGTTATGGAAAAAAAGAGTGGCAACAGTTGCTCTAAACAACATCACTGAATTAAAAACATATTAGCTAGGTGAAGAAAGTAAGTTACCAAAAATAGCTATGGTAAATTTCCTAAAAATCAAACATACATAAGCAATATATTATTTAGAGACATAGATAATTGTCCACTTATTAATCTTTCTGGTTGTGGGACTTACAATAAAAACAATAAACTTAAAACATGGCTATTATAAACTATTTAGTATAATTGGAATGATCCCAGGATGTAAGTTTCTGTGATTTCTTGTTTTTAACTGAAGTAACAGGTTGGGTAGGGAAGGAAGCCAGGCTGGGCACCGGCTCTGTGCTTCAGGAAAGGAAACACTTCAGGTAGTCAGAATCTCCTGGTATAAGAATTATTTCCTTTCGACAAGGAGATATTGCATTCATCTCTTGGGAACATTGAGGGAAATGGGTAAGAAATATTGTCTGCATATAAAGCCTCAGTACCATTTTCAACCACTGTCTTATATTCTATAATATGACCATCATAAAATATTAAGAATTTTAATGTTTGCTTCGCCTTAGGCTGCTGTGAAAACTACCATGACAGGATGGCACAAAGAGCAGACATTCATTTTTTTTTCAGTGTAGAGACCAGAAGTTCCATACCAGGGTTTCATCCCGTGGAGGCTTCTTTGCCCTGCATGTAGGTAGTGGGCATTTCACTGTGAACATCTTGTCTCTTTTCTTCTATAGAGTTAACTGTTTGTCTTATGTTGGTAGGGAAATGGACAGGGCGAGCACATGCAAAGAGAGCTCCAGATCTCTGGGTATTTTGTGATGGGGCACTAACTCCATCATACAAAACTAACATTTCACACTTTGCTTTACCTCAGTTACCTTACATTTCCAAATGTAACCACATTGGTAGACAGGGAGAGGGAGCATGATCAGTCTATAGCAATGCAGCTCTGTATTTTTTATTGTTATTAAACTTTTTCCATAGGTTATACATCATTTCTCAATCGAATCTAGAGTTGCTTCCCTTTCCATGCCCCCCACCCCACCCAAGTCCCTGTACTCTGCCATACATATCCTGCATCTTTTTCTGAGACGTTCCAGAGTTTATTTCAGTTCTTTTGTTGTTGTTCTCACCAATATATATTGCTACAGTATATATATATATATATATATATATATATATATATTATATTTTTTTTTTTTTTTTCTTTTTGGTAAGAGATGTCATGTTTTCTTAAGGAAGTGCTTGAAGGGTTCCTCCTTGCATTCCCAAACAGCATCATACCTGCACTTTTGCTCCACTTTTGGGTCTTTCCCTCCCAAGGTCCCACAAATGAAGTCAGTAGGCACGTGTTCTGTCTTGATCCCCCTGTACTGGCCGTCCATGATACAGCCCAGGTAGTCCAAACAATGACAGTCTATATTCTGACGAGGCTAATATCCCCTTCAGCTGTTTAGTTCACAAAGCTGGTATCTCAGTAGTCCCATTCTAGCATTGAACCGTTTAGGAGGATTCTTGGCAGAGACATGAATCTTCAGTTCATACTGGAAGTGTGTAAAAACTCGTGGTCTCACTGATGGTTTATAACATCTCTAACCGTGTCAAGAGAGTCAGCTTGTGGCATCAGCCATGGGTTATTTCTCCAAAGGGAGAGCCCAATAGGCCAATTAGATTCTGGATATACAGGCACAAGGCTGCCTCTGCTGCACAGTATTTCCAGGACAGGTGAGGTGTAGCTGGTGTATTAGACGGTGGAGTCCTTGCTTGACAGGAGACCCTAATTTTTTATTGGTTTAGTGGCTTTGTAACACTCTCTGGCATCCAAGAGGCCATCTGTACACTTGCATTGTGTGTTGGTCTCATACATCCCTCACCATGTTAACATCAGGTCTTCGCAGCAGGGTCTTATTGCCTTCCTCATATTTAACAGGGGGGAAAAATTGTAATTCATGGATTAACATATCCAAACATGTGTCTATGCTAAAGTAACCTACCATAACTATTAGTGCTGCTTAAATACCTATATATCTAATTGCTTGTTCTTCATTAGTAGGATCGAAAGGTTATTCCTGGACAAACTGTCAGCCCATGAAAGGAAACAGCCAGAATTGACCAGAGTCCAAGTCAACAGCTCCAGAGAGAGTGGACTGTTTTACCTCTCATCCACCTGTGCCCCTTTTCTAAGCCTAGGGAACAACCTGCGGAAGAGGGGGCGTGGTAGAATGTAAGGGCTGCGATTGGGGTGAATGGTGAAACTACAGCAATGTAGTCTGGACACTCATTTGATCAACTTGATTGAACAAACAACCTGTCACCCCCCACTGGATGGTGGGGCTGTAGGTGTTTGGGCACAACAGCCTGCAGATAGGTTTTGCATGAAGGATGCTTGTACTCATGGATTATCACTTATAGCTAAAAATGAAAAAAAAAACTGAGAGAAAGATGCAGGACAGTTATGGCAGAATGCATGATCTGGGATGGGGTGGGGGTGGGGGGGGAGGGAAAGGGAAATAAGCCTGAACTGAATTGGAAAAAATGTATGAAATGCACAAAGCATCAATAAAAACTAATTAAAAAAAATCTGTGTCTCATGTCTTTGAGGAGTGCCAAAAGCACTGGCAGCCACAGAGTAGATGTGCTTGCCAGTAAGAATTGAAGACAGGCCAAACAACAGTACTCTCTTTTTTCTTTTTGTCTTTTTGCTAAGATCTCAAGTTTTATGCCTGCAGTACAGTTTCTCTAGTCTTACTGATTATTTATATCTATTTGTACTTTCCTTTTGGATGCTTAAGGCCACACAGTTAGCCAAGATTAACCAAGGTTTTTGTTTTCTCCAGGTCAGTTGAGGATCTGGTCCTCAGGGGTCTCTCAAGTTTTTTTTTTGGGGGGGGAGGAGGATGGGAGCTCCTTGCTCCTTTCAGCTTTTCATTTACCAGCCAGTTCCATCCACTCAAGGACAAAATAAGATCTTGCTAGACCAGTCTTCCTTTACTGAAGCATGAGCAGAGGAAAGTCTGGTATAGACTGGACACTGGCTGAAATCCCATTAGTAGATCTCCACGACCTCCCTGAACAGGAAGACTGGTGACCCACATTTGCAGGACATTTCAAGAGATGCCCCCCCATGCATAATCCCCTAAGACCTGGTTGACCTCTGAGGGCAAGGAACAAAGTTATCCCTTACGTCACTTAGGCTAAGTTGCACCAGCCTATTATATTGCATCTATATTAAAATTGCATCCTTTGGAAACAAACTGTATGTTATTTCCATATCATATTTCTTGATTTGCATCTTTCCATTTTAATACCATATTACTCTAAAAGATGCACACATAACCTCCATCATGTGCCAAAAACCCAAGGACTGAAAATGTTAGGTCAGTTCTAGGACCTGTTTAGGGATCCACAATGCAAGAGCACAGTTGTCTTTAGATCATGAGGAATATAACATTAATGTTGCTCAGTTTGTCTTACAACTAGGTACATGGTACTAGCATCCACAGATGAGGGATACCATTCATCTTTTGTTTTTCTGGGATTGTGTTACTTCACTTAGCATAAAATCTTCTAGTTCCATCCATTTACCTCCAAATTTCATGATGTCATCTTTCTTTACTGCTGCATATAATTCCATTGTGTGAATGTACCACATTTTCTCTATCCTCTCTTTGGTTAAGGGGCACTTGGGTTGGTTCCAGCTCTTTTCTATTGTGAAGAGAGCTGCAATGAACATGGGTGTACATGTATCTCTGTGGTAGGAAGAGTCTGATGGATATATTCCCAGAAGTGGTATGGCTGGGTCAGGTGGTCGGCTCATTTTGAGTCTTTTAAGTGTTCTCCACACAGCTTTCCATAGTGGTTGTACAAGTTTGCACTCCCACCAGCAGTGGATGAGTGTTCGCCTTTCCCTACAACCTCTCCAGCATTTAGTGCCATTTGTTTTCTTGATCCTTGCCAGTCTTATCAGGGTGAGATGATATCTTAAAGTGGTTTTAATTTGCATTTCCTTAATTATTAGCAATGGATGTTGAACACTTTTTAAGATGTTTCTCAGCCATCTCTATTTCCTTCCTTGTGAAGTCTCTGCTCAGCTCTTTATTCCACCTTTTGAGTGAGTCATTTATTTTCTTGCTTCTTTATTTTTTGAGAAGTTTTATATTATGGAAGTTAATGCTCTGTCAGATGTATCAGCAGTGAAGGTTTCCTCCCACTCTGGGTTTTTGCTTCACTTCCCTGATTGTTTCTTTTGCTGGACAGAAACTTTTGAGTTTAATAAGGTTGTCAATTCTCGACCTTATTGCCTGTGCAGCTGCTGTCTGACTTAGAAAGTCTTTTACTACACCTATGTCTTATAAGTTGCTGCCAATTTTTTCTTTTATCACCTTCAGAGTTTCAGGTTTCACATTGAGGTCTTTGATTCATTTGGAATTGTTTTTTGTACAGGGTGAGAGGTAGGGGTTTGATTTTATTCTTCTACAAGTGGTGATCCAGTTTTGCCAACACCATTTGCTGAAGATGCTGTCTTTATTCCATTGAGTCCTTTTGGCCCCCTTGTCAATATGAGGTGGCTGAAATTGAATGTGGTCAAGTCGGGATCTTCAGTTTTGTTCCATTGGTCTACAGGTCTGTTTTTGTGCCAGTACCAGGCTGTTTTTATGATGATAGCCCTATAATATAGTTTGATCTCTGGTATAGAGATCCCCCCCCTGTATTGCTCTTTTCACTCAGGGTTGCTTTGGCTATTTGAGGTCTTTTGTTATTCCATATGAATTTAAGAATTTTTTTTCTAAGCCTGTGAAGAATGTCCTTGGGATTTTAATTGGAATTGTGTTGAATCTGTATATTAATTTGGGTAGAATAGACATTTTTGCTATATTAATTTTTCCAATGCATGAGCATGGGAGGTCTTTCCATCTTCTGATGTCTTCTTCAATCTCCTTCAGGAGTTTATAATTTTTGTTGTAGAGATCTTTGATCATTTTGGTTAGGTTTGTTCCTAGGTATTTTATTGGTTTTGAGGCTATTGTGATTGGGACGGTCTCCTTGCATTCCTTCTTCAGTTGCTTGTTGTTGGTGTAAAGAAAAGCTACTGATTTTTTCTAGGCTAATTTTGTATCCTGCCACTTTACTGAAATTCTTAATTGTTTCTAGGAGTTTTCTGGTGAATTATTTTTTACCATCCCTCAGGTAAACTATCATATTGTCCACAGAAAGGGATTGTTTGACTTCCTCTTTTCCAATTAGTATTCCTTTAATCTCCTTTTCTTGCCTTATTTCCCTAGCCAGTGTTTCAAGCACTATATTGCAGAGGAGTGGTGACAGGGGGCAGCCTTGTCAGGTTCCTACCTTTATGGGGAATCCTTTTAACTTTTCTCCATTTAGGATGATGCTGGCTGTGGGTTTTTTGTACATGGTTTTGATTATGTTGAGGAATGATCCTTCCAGTCCAATTCCCTCTAGCACATTAATCATGAAGGGATGCTGGATTTTGTCAAAGGCTTTTTGTGCATCAATTGAGATGATTGTGTGTTTTTTGTCCTTCAGTCCATTTATGTGTTTTATGATATTTACTGATTTTTGTATGTTGAACCATCTTTGCATCTCTGGTATGAAACCAACTTGATCATGGTGAATGATCTTTTTTTATGTGGGTCTGTATACAGTTTGCAAGTATTTTGTTGAGAATTTTTGCATCTGAATTCATTAATGAGATGGGTCTGTAGTTCTCTTTTTTGGTTGCATCCTTGCCTGGTTTTAGTATTACAGTGATGCTGGCTTCATAGAAGGAATTTGGGAGATTTCTCTCTGCTTGTTTCCTTCTGAACAGTTTGAGTAATAATGGTTGTAAGTCTTTAAATGTTTTATAGAATTCTGATGAGACCTGGGCTTTTTTTAGTTGGGAGGGCTCTTACTAAATTTTCAATTTCTTCATATATTATGGGTCTGTTTAAGCTGTCAGTCTCTTCTTGGTTTAGCCCTGATGATTCCCTGGATTTCAGATATTCATCCATTTCTCTTAGGTTTCCAAATTTAGTAGAGTATAGATTTTGAAGTATTCCCATATGATTGTCTGGATCTTTTTTTTTGTCTGTTGTGATATTTCCCCTTTCATCATGAATTCTATTGATTTGGACTTGCTCTTTCTTTCTTTTAATTAACTAGGCTAGGGGTCTGTCTATCTTGTTTATTCTCTCAAAGAACCAACTTTTGGATTCATTGACTTTTTGTATTGCTTTCTTTGTTTTTATTTCATTAATTTCTGCTCTGATTTTTGTTATTTCTTCCTGTCTGTTGCATTTAGGGTTTATTTGTTGTTGTCTTTCAAGTGTTTTTACCTGCAGTGTTAGCTCATTTATCTGTGCTCTTTCTGTTTTTTAACATAGGCACCCAGGGATATAAAGTTCCCTCTTAGGACTGCGTTTAAAGTGTCCCATAGGTTTTGTGTTGTACTATCATTGTTGTTTAGTTCCAGGAATGCTTTCCTTTCTTTCTTTCTTTCTTTCTTTCTTTCTTTCTTTCTTTCTTTCTTTCTTTCTTTCCTCCTTGATGCATTCATTCTTTAGAAGTGTGTTGTTTAGTCTCCATATGTTCGTGTAGGTAGCAGGGCTTATCCTGGTTTTGATATTGAGTTTTATTGCACTATGATCTGACAGAATGCATGAAATTATTTCAATTTTTTGTATTTGTTGAGTTTTTTTCTATGTCCAAGTATGTGGTCAATTTTGGAGCATGTTCCATGGAGTGCTGAGTAGAAAGTGTATTCTGTGGTGCTTGGGTGGAATATTCACAAGATATCTGTGAGGTCCATTTCCTGTATTGTATTGTTCAGTTCAGATATCTCTCTGTTTATTCTTTGTCCAGTTGATCTGTCCAAATGACTCAGTGGGGTATTGAAGTCCTCTATATAAGTGCGCTGGGGTTAATCTGTGCCTTGAGATCCTGTAGAGTTGTATTTATAAAGGTCAGTGCACCAGAGTTTGGTGCATATATATTCATAATTGTGAAGTCTTCATGGTTAATTTTCCCTTTGATAAGGATATAATGGCCCTCTTTGTCTCTTCTAATTGCTTCTACTTTGAAGTCTATTTTGTCTGATATTAAGATAGCAACTCCTGCTTTCTTTTTGGTACCATTTGCTTGGAACATATTTTTCCATCCTTTCACTTTAAGTTGATGCCTCACCCTTGAGGGTGAAATGGGTTTCTTGTAGACAGCATATCAATGGATTCTGTTTCCTAATCCATTCTCCCAGTCTATGCCTTTTGATTAGGGAATTTAGTCCATTAATATTTAAGGTTATAATAGAGAGGTGTGTGTTGCTTCCTTTCACCTTATCTGTTTGCATTTTTCGAATGGGTTTCTACATCTGCATTTCTGCTTTGGTTAATTTCTCTTTCAAGGTGCTTGGGGGTAGTTGCTCCTCTTCTCTGTCCTTTGAATTGCTTCAAGTATTCTCTGAAGGGTTGGTTTTCCAGACATGTATTCTTTCATCTTGTTTAAGTCATGGAAGATTTTTCTCTTTCCTTCAACTAGAATCCAAATTTTGCTGGGTATAGTAACCTGGGTTGGCATTTATAGTAATTTACCACTGGGGATGCTTTGCTCCACATTCTTCTTGGTTTCATAGTTTGCACTGAAAAGTCAGCTGTAATTCTGATAGGTTTCCCTGTATACTTAACTTGTTTTTCTCTTGTGGCTTTCAGAATTTTGTCTTTGTTTTGGGCATCTAGTGTTTTAACTATGATATGGTGGGGGCAGTTTCTTTTCTGGCCTAGTCTATTTGGTGTTCTACATGCTTCTTGTATTTGTATGGGTTTATCTTTTTTTAATTTGGGGAAATTTTCATCTATTATTCTGTTGACAATCTGATCAATACAATTATCTTGGGACTCTTCTCCTTCCTCTATCCCTATGATGTGGAGGTTTGATCTTTTCATAATGTCCCACATTTCCTGGTTGTTCCACTCTTGTGTATTTTTAAAATTTTTCATAGTCTTTACTTGAGCTTTTTAGATGTTCTGTGTTATCTTCTAGGTCTGATATTCTTTTTCTGCTGCCTCCATTCTGCTTCTGAGGCTTTTTCCCATTCTTTCCTCTTGATTGGATGACTGTTCGATTTCTTTTTCATTTCTTCCTGTGTTTTCTTTACTATTTCCGCTTCCTTTTGGAGCTTCTCAATCATTTCTTGTAGCTCCTTGTTTCATCTGTTGGTTTCCTTTTTCATTTCAGCATGGGATCTTTTCAGTGCTTCCACTTCCTTCCGGAGTTTGTCATTTTGTCCCTCTAGCTCTTTCTGGAGTCTGTCATTTTCTCCTTTTAGTTCTTTCTGAAGTTTGTCCTTGTCTCCCTCAAGGTCCTTTCTGATTTTTTCATTCTCTCCCCATTAGTTCTATGATTTCTTTGAATATATCTGTGATTGTTATTCTATGATCTGTGTCCTGGGTTACTTCTAGGGAGATCCCATTGTAGGAGTCTTCTACGGGCTCTCTAGAGTTTGGTGTGGAGTTATTCTATGCTTTTCCCATATTGTTCTTTCATTGTGCTCTCGGCATGTGGTTTGCCTTTTGCCTGTATTCTGATACAAATCTTGAATGCCTCTGTACCTTGTTGAAAGATTGCTTTCCTTGATTGTATCAGGTGCCTTCACTGTATTCTCCTTGTGTATGGAGTGTTGACTTGTCTAGGTTTTAGGCTTTCAATTTTGGTTAATAGTTCACTCTTCCCTTTCTGTTCTGTAGGAGTTGTGTGGGTAACAACCCAGATGATGCCTTCTGAACACTGTATTCCCTCTGCTGCCAGCCACTCTCTCCTGAGTTCCAGTTGGCAGGGGTGTGTTTGAACCTCAGCTCCCAGGTCCCAGAACCCTCTGGGCCAACAAGCCAGTCCACACACACTCTGCCCCCAGCTGCTCAGGCATCAGTTGCCCGCAGCATCTGTGTTCAAACCTCAGCCAGCTTTGTATATCTATAGAGAGATTTTTAACATTTGAGTGTAGAATCAGAAGTTTGGAAAGATACTTCCTAAACTGCCATAATAGAAAAGCCTTAAGAGCCTCTGCTCCTCGGACCACTTGCCTAAGCCTGATAGAACCTGATTTCAATCCCTAGAATTCACAGAGTCAGCTTTCATGCTAGCAGTTGTAATTCCAGCACTCCTATAAAGACACAGGTGGGGGGAGGCAGAGACAGGAAAATCATGGAGAAGTTCATGTACCCAGCACAGCAACAGAAACAAGAGAGACTCTGCCTCTAAAATAAGGTGGAAGGGGAGAATTGATTCCCAAAACTATGGGGCTCGACCCCACGCACCTGCACCTTGGTACCCCCAATACATACACAAAACACATGAAATAAAGAAATCTTTAAAAAGTAACAATTTCACTCCTATCATCAGAGAAGAGACAAGAACCACCACCTTCTACAGGAAACGCTAAATATGCTGAATATTTTTAGTTTTTATTTGTGCCAATATTAAGAAAGCACTTTGGGGACTGGAGAGATAGCCTAGCGGTTAAGAGCACCGACGCTCTTGCAGAGGACCCGGGTTTGATCCCCAGCACCCACATGGCAGCTAAGAACCGTCTGTAACTCCAATTCTAGGAGAACTCCAGTTCCAGGGGAATCCGAGACCCTCTTCTGACCTCCACGGCATTGCACGACACGGGTGCACAGACCTGCATGCAGACAGTACATTCATACACATACAAAGATAAATAATAGTAATAAAAAAGTTTTAAAAAAAGAAAGCACTTTGTTATAATTTCCAATTCAACATATGAAGGGAGCATGAATATCTGTCGTAACTTTCTTCTCAACATTTAATGCTCAAAAATCTTTGCATTTTGTCCTATTCCTTATTCTTTTCTACTTGGATTTATGGGGATTTTTCCACATTCAACATATTAATGTTTTGACTATTGGGCATGCAGCAGGTAAGCTTTTCCAATCTGTCCCTTGTGTCCTAACTTTGCATGATATATCATACATATATGTTTTCTACTGATGTAGACATACATTCAATACTTTCTGCAAGCCAGAAGGATAATCATAATGTTAAACATATTTTTTTAATTTTTTATTAATTTTATTTATTTCTGTATGTGTATGAATGTACTGTCTGCATGCAAGTTTGTGCACCCATGTCGTGCAATGCCGCAGACGTCAGAAGAGGGTCTCGGAACCTGGAACTGGAGTTCTCCTGGAATTGGAGTTTCAGACGGTTCTCGGCCGCCATGTGGGTGCTGAGGATCGAACCCGGGTCCTCTGTAAGAGCGGTCGGCGCTCTTAACCGCTAGGCCATCTCTCCAGCCCCTAAACATATTTTTTCAAGTCACTTATTGTCTATAAATATAGTTGGGAGGGGGCTGGAGAGATGGCTCAGCAGTTAAAAGCACCGACTGCTCTTGCAGAGGATCTGGGTTCAATTCCCAGCACCCACATGGCAAAGAACCATCTTTAACTCCAGTTCCAAGAGAATCTGATGCCCTCTTCTGACCTCCGCGATTGCATGATACAGGTGCACCAACTTACATGCAGACAGTACACTCATATACATAAAAATTAATTAATTAATTAAAATGATAATATAGTTTGGAGGAAAAGTTATTTTTTTCATATACTTAACCATTATAAGTAGCTTGAGAATGACATACATTTGTGAAGGTTATAGTCGCATATAATATAAAACAGCTGAAATCAGGGTCTATTCACTTGCAACCTATATGTAAAACCAAGGGTTTTCTGTGTGAAAGCCTCAGAACGGAAAGAAATCAAACTCTAACATTTCACAAAAGCATGAATCAGATTTCAAGCCCATGTATACTATCTTCAGAAATAACTTTTCTTTTTTTTTATTAAATTTAATTTTTATTGATGCTTGTGCATTTCGTACATCATTTTCCAATTTCAGATCAGGCATTTTTTTCCCTTTCCCTTCCCCCCCACCCCCACCCCATCCCAGATCATGTATTCTGCCATAACTGTCTTGCATCTTTCTCTGTTTTTTTTTTTTCCTTTTTTAGCTATAAGTGATAATCCATGAGTACAAGCATCCTTCGTGCAAAGCCAATCTACAGGCTGTTGTGCCCAAACCCCCACAGCCCCACCATCCAGTGGGGGGTGACATGTTGTTTGTTCAATCAAGTTGATCAAATGAGTGTCCAGACTACATCGCTGTAGTTTCACCATTCACCCCAATTGGAGCCTTTACAATCTACCACGCCCCCTCTTCTTTCATATATTACCACACATATGCAAATTCCACCCAGATTTTTAAGAAATTTTATTTCTATCCCTTACAGATATCTAACAATGAAATTTTAGACTATGGATGGAATATGGAAATATGAGTTTATAACTCTAGTTGGCACTTCAGTATTTCTATAATAAAGCTCATGGTTTAAAAACAAGTGGCAGCAACAGAGCTGAAGAGAGGGCTCAGGGGTTAAGAGCACTGGCTGCTCTTTCAGAGTACCAGTGTTCAAATCCCAGGACTCACATGACAACTAACAACCATCCATAACTCCAGTTCCAGGGGATCCGAAGCCCTCTTCTGACCTCCAGGGTCAGTGCACAACACAGGTGCACTCACACATGCATGCAGGCAATACACTCAAACACATAAAAAATAAAAACATAATGGTAACTTCATGAAAAATAACAAACAAGACCCATCTAAATTTAGGTTGAGCAACATGATGTACTCGTTCAATTCAAAGGGTTAAATCTTATTATAAACATAGCTTTCTACAAGCTAGTTGTTTCCATTCTTACACTTCCCTCTAAGTCAGCAGGAACATCATATAACATAATGAGTGGTGGGAACACACTCTTTATAGCTCCTAGTTTATTCTCTTTGAGGGTAACATTAACACCTGTCAGACTGCACTCCATCACATTCCTCCAAATTGACTTTCAGTTCAACACATGCTTTTATCTCAACTATCATTTAGCTATCCTTTGTACCAATGATACATTTTCTTTAAGCTGTATGTTCTGTGAGAAGTAGACTCTTTAAATCCTGCACCTAGAAATGTGGCCTTTAGTGAGGAGAAGAGGAAACAAGTAGGGCTCAAACTGTAATAAAATTCTCACATAAAAATAACAAGCTTTTCATATTTTAAAATAAAGTTAGAAGAAGTCAATTAATGCAGGTTATTAATAAATTTTCAAATAAAATGAAACTTATAACTTTCTTGTTTGAGTTTTTATTAGAACCAAACAACTCATAATTTTGTAAGTGTGAGATAATATAATTAGCAGGTTGATTTTCACCAAAGTAGACGAGCTTATAGCTCAGCAAGTTCAGTGCTCTACAACTTGTTCCATAAGTGCTTTCTGGCTCCTGTCATATGGAAGACAATACACAGGTGAGGTAATAGAATACATAACACAGTCCCTTTTATTCTCATGCTTCCAGGTATGTCAGAGTTCTTCCTTGACATTAATACAACAGCACATCTGACTTAAATGACATGGTACTGAGAACACTTCATAAAGTTGCATTTCTATGAACTTTCTATGAAAAAAATAAATTACTAATGGATTATAACAACTTTCTACTTTAAGCTAATCAATCTTAAATGGCTGTAATCCATGGTTTAGACAAAAATCTCTCTAACATTTTATTTTTCTACCTGAAATTTACTTATGTTACTAAGATTACTTAATCTCCTATTTAGAAATGTAAGAGTAACTTTCGAAAGGTTAAATGACGTTTGTACTGAAATGATTAGACAATTGTTTGACACCCCTGAGTGCACAGAGGCTTGCTTTGAGAAAGGCTCATCTGCAATTAGGCAGGAAAACAAAGCTCTATAATGGCCACTGCTCAAGGCCCAGCGGTTGCCCAGGCACTAGAGAAGTTTTTGTCTCTACCCCACAACTTTGCTATGGCCATTTGACACAACTAGAGCTCTTCTATTGCCTTTGTGGCTGCCATTGCTCATATACAAAATTGTGACCAGACAAGTTACCATGGCACACTGGTAGAGTCTGTGAGGTCAGAATATAATTTGAAAAGAAAATTTTCCCTTGATAAAAAAACATAAGAAAATTTCCAGTCCTCAGAAATAGCATATATGAATGAAAAATGAAAGTTTCAAAATAATGCCTCTTTGCAAATTAGTGTAAAATTACACCAAGATGCAGAGAAGGGAAGATACAGAGCCAATGGTCAAAGTTCAGAGGTAAAAATTTCATGAATTTTAAATATTGGGCAAGTTAATTAATAAAACTGAATCCCATATGAGTGATTTTGCAGTACATACATATTGTACCTACAGCATGGATTTGGATAAAAAGTTGAAGGTGAAGGCCCAGAACCATAGCTAATAATTACTAAAGGGTAGTCTACAAGTCACTGAACTAGAAACTTACTGCCAAATTTCTGGCCAAGGCAGCCTTCTGCAAATTAATACTACTTCAGCAATTCTCGAAGTACTGGCCCAGGACCAGCAGCATCAGCTACACATGGAGTCAGAAATGTACATTCCCAGAAGCCACTCATACAGGATCCCAAAGTGTTTTAAAACCTTTCCTCCATGAGATGCTGACAAAGCTTTAAGATTGATAGCCATAGTTCTGAAGCTGGTGAAAATTCTGCCAAGTTCAGTAAAATGACTTGCTTTTGCTACTGGAAAGCAGCCTTTCCTATGGACCCTGCACCCTTTGAAGAACAGAATAGCTCTGCAGAGCTAAGGCAGAATCCAGAAGTGAAGCAGCTCTAAGCAGGAATGCCAGCTGGCTGCCAACCACAATCTCCTTCATCAGAAGTCAGTTTAAACAAAGTTTTAACCTATTCTAAAGTTACAAAATACACTGTTTCAAAATCATCTTTTCCAGACTTTTGCTCAGAAAGCCTAACCAATTGGAATAGAAACCATTCTCCTTCAGGGACTTTTTCAAAAGTAAATTTAAATGGGAAAATCCTTATAATTTTCAGGTGCATTTCAATAAATTTAATTATTTGATTCTCTAGTTCTCTTATTTTCCTCTGGCACTGATGGTCTTATCTTTTATAATAATACTTCAGACCAGATGCTGACAATATATTGCTTCTCTACTTTCTTAAGATACTTAATCCCCCTTTATTTGACAAAGTATTAGTCTTTAAAGGAAATGAAAGCAGCCAAAGCCACCTTAATTCTGCAGTATGTAAATTCCATATAATCATAATCATTTTTCTTCTTACTACCACCATACACCTATGAGGTGTCAACACACCTAATATTTAGTAGCTATAGAAGACTTTTACATGCTAGAGAAATTAGAGAAGGACTTGAAAAATCATCACTTTGAAAAATAACTACTAGCTATACAAGCAAGCATACATGCACATGCACAAACACACCAACTCACAAAGTTAGAATCTTCCTGTGTAGTAAACTCTAGTATAAGAAAGCAAAATAGGAAGTTTATGGATTTTACAGTGGATTTTGGTCTGCTTATGAATTTTTCAGATATTCAATTCTTTTACATATATATTTTTTAAATTTTATTTTTTTATGTTTATGAACGTACTGTCTGCATGTAGGTTTTTGTATCCGTGTCATACAATGCCATGGAGGTCAGAAGAGGGTTTCAGATTCCCCTGGAACTGGAGTTAAAGACGGTTCTCAGCCACCATGTGGGGGCTGGGGATTGAACCCAGGTCCTCTGCAAAAACATTCGGTGCTCTTAACCGCTAGGCCATCTCTCCAGCCCCAGATATTCAATTCTTTATAGGAAAGATAAAACTTATGTAATATTTCCAACCTGAATTGTCTTATTAATCAAAAGTCATCCATCTTGAATTTGACATTCTATTTAGCATAGTCACAACATGTTAAACATTCTCTCACTGTTTTAGATTTTTAAAATTCGTTTACTTTTTATTGTATGTGTGTGAGAGTATTTTGTCTCCATGTGTGTATATGCACCCACATTTGCAATGTCCACAGAGGCTATAAGGGGGTACTGAATTCCCTGGAACTGGAGTTATGGACAGTTGCTAGTTGCCATGTGGATGCTGGGAACCAAACCTGGATCCTTCTCAAGAGCACCCAGTGCTCTTAACACTGAGATACTGCTCCTGTCCCTCACTGTTTTAAACTGAATTTCTTCAATTATGTTATACTTAAATAGCTCACTTTTATAAAACTGTACTTGGTATACTGTGATACAATATTGATAATTTGTATCTTACATAATGGTCCATTTAAAATCACAAAGTTCTTAATAAAAGTCACCAGACAAATTGCCCTATTCTGGGCTGAAGAGGAAAAGAATTATTAACTGAAATGGGGAAAAAGAAACCATAGAAAATTTGTCATCACACAAAAAAAGACAGATAGTATTCTAGGGATAATAAAAAGTATGTATGTATTTGAATATTTTCATATCCAGAAACAAAACTCATTTAAATAGCAGAATATTTAAGTGACAGTATCAGCTGACAACCCTTGACATTAATCAGACTCCATTCTAGAAGGCTGTTTGCTAGATCTGTGAATGAATAACATATATCAGTGTCATTTTTCTGCTTTCCTAGTAAGTAAAATTAACAAGAGCTTATTGGATATTTTTGGGTAGTCACATTCTGTCCATGACCAGTACCTGGACAAGGACAACCTAAAGCACCTTGCTTTGTAGCTCTGTCTTATTCAAGTTCTAGTTATCTGTGGTTTCTTATTTCCCATGTATACTTGGGAGGGCTCCTTCCTTCTTATGTAAAAGTATAAGTGCTTGTGGGGAACACACTAGAACTTTAAAGCTCCCAAACAGAGCAGAATAGAACATTACAGCCTCAAGGGTATTCACAAGGAGGAAGCCAAATAAAAGGTACCTGCCAAAGTTGTCAGAACTAACGCTAAGGCAGAAACAGAGCATAAGCAAGAGAAACCCTGTCGTGCTTGCTGCTCTTTTTATTTGTAGTTAAGAGGCACATGCGTCTGTTTTCTAGTTTAATACATGTTTTTCTTCTTTTCTTTGTACTTAACATTGTCTGAGCTAGTCCAACATTGTCTGAGCTAGTCCAACACTACTGTAAGTAGGAAGCTGCCTTCTAAGGACCAGAAAATGACTCCCTGCTCCAGCAAATGCAAATTTTTTCCATCATTTTTCTTTTTAAAATAAATTTCCATATACTCACATTGAAATAGTTAATTTGGCATGATATAGAAGCCCAGACTTTGCATTTTTACACTAGTTCTTGCTGAATCTCAGCCTGAACAATTGGAACTAAGTAGTTCAGCTACATCATTTATAATTGTAGAACACAGACAGAACGCCTTCACAGAATGTCATTAGAACTTTGCAAACATGAAGCAATATCATTTTCAACATCACTGTACTTGTGGGATTCACATGAGAAGTCACCTTTGTGGCAAGCAGTGCCCTTCAACTGAGAACACCAAGGGCATGGCAAGGTTGTCACTGTGCAAATGAATCTTCACTATCCCTGGCCTCACCTTTAGCAAATCTTACAGTAATATTTCCATGGTAGTTTAGGAAACTGCACTATTTTTAAAAAAGGAATTTGAAATGTTTAACCTTCATTTTTGTTTATGTTACAACATTTAAATATATAGTGTGAAATTTTTAGAGAACTGTGTTTACCTACTCCACATGGTAAAAATCTGGAAGAATCTATGAAATAACAAATAATTGAGACATATTACACTAATGGATGTGGGGGGGGGCTGATTCTTCATCTTGATTGATGCTGCACCACATTCTAGATTCATCTGGTTACTGATTGAGCCTTAAAACTTTGCATGTCAACTTAATGTGCCCATTCAACCTAATCCAAAGATTAGTAAGAGCAAAATTATTATTTGGGCAAAAACACTAGAATACTTATAACTTAAAAGACACTGAAGCATAGGGGAAATGCTCTGTATGGCTTCAAAAACATTGTATGAAGGAGGCACATTTGTGGTGGTAACAAAGAATGTCCCAGAAGCAACGATAGGAAATACTCCATTATGGATCGCATATTTTATGTAAAGGGTACAGATTTAGTATAAGAACTTCACTTATTTTATGAAAATGAAATGGATTTATACTAGAGTTTTCATTAGAAAAAATATGCCATGTACATATTGTTAAGGTGACTAATTTCACTAGAGAAATTGAAGAAAACGTAGAACTAAAAATGCTTTGTTTCAAACAGGGTCTTCCTGTAGCCCCAGCTGTCCTGGAATTCACTCTGTAGACCAGGCTGGCCTTGAACTCACAAAGATCCGCCTGCCTCTGCCTCCCACAAAGGCATATGCCACCATGCCTGGCTAAAAATGATTCTAAAATGAGCTTTTGACATTAAGATAGAAACCCAAATGACATGAGTTTTCTGTTCTAGTTTGCAACTTTGCATAGAAGCTCGTTCTCAGAATATTATCCTGAGTATGCACAGATTTACTCTCTAAAGATCTTAGTCTCGTCATTTTTCCTTTTGACCATGGCAACCTTTTCCACAAACCCTTGAGTATGAGAATGTAAAACTGTTTGGGGGAAAAAAGACAGAGCGTTAGAGATATGGTTGTTGTAAGCAGAGGAAAAAAGAAAAATTTAAAAACTTTTCTCTCTTGTCCTCTCTCACCATCAAAAGCTACACTTACAAATTTATGGCAAGCTCATTCCTTACAAATTAAAGACTAAGTGAAGCTTAGAATAGGAAAACTAACTGTGTCCAGCAACTCAACATTTACTTACTTTGGATTTTAATCTAATGGTAAATAGCATACAACTTTAACTTTCTGATTAAAACATCTTTTCTCGAGTGATGTTCTCCACATGGTGAACAGAGGACAACCTAGAGCGGGAGGCTTTTCTCAGTGGTCGAGGACAAGCTCACTCCACATCTGGAAACCTAGAGCTGGAGGCTTTTCTCAGTGGTCCAGGACAAGCTCACTCCACATCTGGAAATGTTTGCTGTCAACAACATTCCTGCAGAAGTATTCTCTTCCCTCTGCTTTTTTGGGGAAAAAAAAGATAATCCTATTTGACTTGGTATAACTTGTCATAATCCTCTTTGTAGATCCTGTTCTTGAGGAGCACTGCATAGTTCTTAGGATCATGTTCTTTTCATGGTTTTGTTGATCCCAATTTGATGGTCTCTACTCCTGCTTTCTTTTCTTGCACCCATCTCTGTCTCTCCCCATGATACCCTGAGCTTCTTGAGGATGTTGCCACTGCTTCCTTGGAAGTCTGGTGTCCAGCACCAGTGCTTTATATGGTTTTGTAGAATGAATTAAGTTGTAGTTGGGATTGGGAGAGTTAGTCTCCCAAAGAACAGCTGAAGATGGTGCTCTTCAAGTGGGTGATGGGCTAGTTCATAAAATAAGAAATAGTTTCACTCAGTATTATTCTAGAAAGTCTCATACTTCCAAAGAGCAGAAAGAATTGCCAGGTAGAAATTTCTATTTAATCAGACAGTTGTCCACTTAGAGGATGGTATTTTCCATAATCCACAAGTTCTTTACCTCCAGATAGGGGTCAGCAGGTCTCATTACAAAGATACTGTGGACATGGGCTGGAGAGATGGCCTAGCAGTTAAGAGTGCCGACTGCTCTTACAGAGGACCCGGGTTCAATCCCCAGCACCCACATGGCGGCCAAGAACCATCTGAAACTCCAATTCCAGGAGAACTCCAGTTCCAGGGGAATCTGACACCCTCTTCTGACCTCCGCGGCATTGCACGACACGGGTGCACAAACTTGCGTGCAGATAGTACATTCATACACATATAGAAATAAATAAAAATAAAAATTTTTAAAAATTAAAAAAAAAACAAAGATACTGAGGACGTAATAGCAGTTTAAAAAGCTGTAATTACATGCTCAGGATAGTTCACATTTAGAAAGATCACAGTTTTAGTTTTATTTTTGATGAGTAGAAAAAACAACTACTTAATATATATATTAAATGAAAGAATTTTTTATTAAGTTATCAAACAAAATAATAATGTACTAATGTTGAATACATCTCTACTTTTCTTCAAAAAGAGGAGGGATTTTGTAAAAGTAAATTTGAAAAATCTACTATTTAAATATATTTTTTTTCTTATATTTATATATATAAAGAAATTTATATTTAAATATAAAGAAGAAAATTTAAGATTCTTGTATGGTCTTGTTAATTATAAAATTTTAACAGATAACTTCATCATCACTAGAATGTATGTTGCATTATAATAATTCATTTGAAACTATGTCACATCAGGGGGTCCAATCATACACCACTGGATGTTAATTAAATACTTCATATTATTGAAGGTGAAACATCTCACTGGGTATCAAATGCCTAATTTAAAATCAGAGGAGGGACACTATTGCTGTAAAGGCCTTGAATTTCAAAGGACATAGATTTTATTCATCTTCTTTTTTCTTGGTTTTCTATAGTGTGTAAAAATCACGTAACATTTTTATGATAAAGTATATGACAATTGTAGAAAAGTTCCTGAAACTCCTAGAGGGAAAAAGTAGAGAATACTCTGCAACATGTAGGCACAGGTAAAGATTTTTGAATAGGACTCTGGTAGCAATGGAAATATGACCAACTATCAGCAAATGGGATCTCATGAAACTAAAATTCTTTTATANATAATGCCTCTTTGCAAATTAGTGTAAAATTACACCAAGATGCAGAGAAGGGAAGATACAGAGCCAATGGTCAAAGTTCAGAGGTAAAAATTTCATGAATTTTAAATATTGGGCAAGTTAATTAATAAAACTGAATCCCATATGAGTGATTTTGCAGTACATACATATTGTACCTACAGCATGGATTTGGATAAAAAGTTGAAGGTGAAGGCCCAGAACCATAGCTAATAATTACTAAAGGGTAGTCTACAAGTCACTGAACTAGAAACTTACTGCCAAATTTCTGGCCAAGGCAGCCTTCTGCAAATTAATACTACTTCAGCAATTCTCGAAGTACTGGCCCAGGACCAGCAGCATCAGCTACACATGGAGTCAGAAATGTACATTCCCAGAAGCCACTCATACAGGATCCCAAAGTGTTTTAAAACCTTTCCTCCATGAGATGCTGACAAAGCTTTAAGATTGATAGCCATAGTTCTGAAGCTGGTGAAAATTCTGCCAAGTTCAGTAAAATGACTTGCTTTTGCTACTGGAAAGCAGCCTTTCCTATGGACCCTGCACCCTTTGAAGAACAGAATAGCTCTGCAGAGCTAAGGCAGAATCCAGAAGTGAAGCAGCTCTAAGCAGGAATGCCAGCTGGCTGCCAACCACAATCTCCTTCATCAGAAGTCAGTTTAAACAAAGTTTTAACCTATTCTAAAGTTACAAAATACACTGTTTCAAAATCATCTTTTCCAGACTTTTGCTCAGAAAGCCTAACCAATTGGAATAGAAACCATTCTCCTTCAGGGACTTTTTCAAAAGTAAATTTAAATGGGAAAATCCTTATAATTTTCAGGTGCATTTCAATAAATTTAATTATTTGATTCTCTAGTTCTCTTATTTTCCTCTGGCACTGATGGTCTTATCTTTTATAATAATACTTCAGACCAGATGCTGACAATATATTGCTTCTCTACTTTCTGTAAGATACTAATCCCCCTTTATTTGACCCAAACAGTATTAGTCTTTAAAGGGAAATGAAAGGCAGCCAAAGCCACCTTAATCTGGCAGTATGTAAAATCCATATAATCATATCATTTTTCTTCTTTACTCCACCATACACCTATGAGGTGTCAACACACCTAATATTTAGTAGCTATAGAAGACTTTTACATGCTAGAGAAATTAGAGAAGGACTTGAAAAATCATCACTTTGAAAAATAACTACTAGCTATACAAGCAAGCATACATGCTCACATGCACAAACCCTCAAACCAACTCACAAAGTTAGAATCTTCCTGTGTAGTAAACTCTAGTATAAGAAAGCAAAATAGGAAGTTTATGGATTTTACAGTGGATTTTGGTCTGCTTATGAATTTTTCAGATATTCAATTCTTTCTACATATATATTTTTAAATTTTTATTTTTTATAGTTTATTGAACGTTACTGTCTGCATGTAGGTTTTTGTATCCGTGTCATACAATGCCATGGCAGGTCAGAAGAGGGTTCAGATTCCCCTGGACTGGAGTTAAAGGACGGTTCTCAGCCACCATGATGGGGGCTGTGGGTATTGGAAACCCAGGTCCTCTGCAAAAAACATTCGGTGCTCTTAACCGCATAGAGCCATCTCTCCAGCCCCAGATATATCAATCTTTATCAGGAAAGATTAAAAAACTTATGTAATATTTTCCAACCTGAATGTCTTATTTAATCAAAAGTCATCCATCTTGAATTTGACATTCTATTTAGCATAGTCACAACATGTTAAACATTCTCTCACTTGTGTTTTAGATTTTTTAAAATTCGCTTTACTTTTTATTGTATGGTGTGAAGGAGATTTGTCTCCATGTGTTGTATTACTGCACCCACATTTGCATGTCCACAAGGGCTATAAGGGCGGTTACTGAATTCCTTGGAACTGGAGTTTATGGGACAGTTGCTAGTTAGCCATGTGGATTCTGCTGGGAACCCAAACCTGGATCCTTCTCAAGAGCCACCCAGTGCTCTTAACACTGAGATACTGCTCCTGTCCCTCACTGTTTTAAACTGAATTTCTTCAATTATGTTATACTTAAATAGCTCACTTTTATAAAACTGTACTTGGTATACTGTGATACAATATTGATAATTTGTATCTTACATAATGGTCCATTTAAAATCACAAAGTTCTTAATAAAAGTCACCAGACAAATTGCCCTATTCTGGGCTGAAGAGGAAAAGAATTATTAACTGAAATGGGGAAAAAGAAACCATAGAAAATTTGTCATCACACAAAAAAAGACAGATAGTATTCTAGGGATAATAAAAAGTATGTATGTATTTGAATATTTTCATATCCAGAAACAAAACTCATTTAAATAGCAGAATATTTAAGTGACAGTATCAGCTGACAACCCTTGACATTAATCAGACTCCATTCTAGAAGGCTGTTTGCTAGATCTGTGAATGAATAACATATATCAGTGTCATTTTTCTGCTTTCCTAGTAAGTAAAATTAACAAGAGCTTATTGGATATTTTTGGGTAGTCACATTCTGTCCATGACCAGTACCTGGACAAGGACAACCTAAAGCACCTTGCTTTGTAGCTCTGTCTTATTCAAGTTCTAGTTATCTGTGGTTTCTTATTTCCCATGTATACTTGGGAGGGCTCCTTCCTTCTTATGTAAAAGTATAAGTGCTTGTGGGGAACACACTAGAACTTTAAAGCTCCCAAACAGAGCAGAATAGAACATTACAGCCTCAAGGGTATTCACAAGGAGGAAGCCAAATAAAAGGTACCTGCCAAAGTTGTCAGAACTAACGCTAAGGCAGAAACAGAGCATAAGCAAGAGAAACCCTGTCGTGCTTGCTGCTCTTTTTATTTGTAGTTAAGAGGCACATGCGTCTGTTTTCTAGTTTAATACATGTTTTTCTTCTTTTCTGTGTTACTAACATTGTCTGAGCTAGTTATTCCAATCAACATTGTCTGACTAGGGTTCCCAACACTACGTGTAAAGTTAGGAAGCTGCCTTCTAACGGACCAGAAAATAGACTCCCTGCATCCAGCAAAATGCAAATTTTTTCCATTTCATTTTTTCTTTTTAAAATAAATTTCCATATACTCACATTGAAATAGTTAATTTGGCATGATATAGAAGCCCAGACTTTGCATTTTTACACTAGTTCTTGCTGAATCTCAGCCTGAACAATTGGAACTAAGTAGTTCAGCTACATCATTTATAATTGTAGAACACAGACAGAACGCCTTCACAGAATGTCATTAGAACTTTGCAAACATGAAGCAATATCATTTTCAACATCACTGTACTTGTGGGATTCACATGAGAAGTCACCTTTGTGGCAAGCAGTGCCCTTCAACTGAGAACACCAAGGGCATGGCAAGGTTGTCACTGTTGCAAATGAATCTCACTATCCCTTGGCCTCACCTTTAGCAAATTCTTACAGTAATATTTTCCATCGGAGTAAGTTTAGGAAACTGCACATTTTTAAAAAAGGAATTCTGAAATGTTAACCTTCAATTTTTGTTTATTACAACATTTAAATATAGTGTGAATTTTAGAGAACTGTGTTTTACCTACTCCACATTATGGTAAAAATCTGGAAGAATCTATGAAATAACAAAAATTGAGACATATACCACTAATGGGTGTGGGCGGGCTGATTCTTCATCTTAGATTGATGCTTGCACCACATTCTAGATCATCTGGTTTTAACTGATTGAGCCTTTAAAACTTTCATGTCACTAATGTGCCCATTCAACCTAATCCAAAGATTAGTAAGAGCAAAATTATTATTTGGGCAAAAACACTAGAATACTTATAACTTAAAAGACACTGAAGCATAGGGGAAATGCTCTGTATGGCTTCAAAAACATTGTATGAAGGAGGCACATTTGTGGTGGTAACAAAGAATGTCCCAGAAGCAACGATAGGAAATACTCCATTATGGATCGCATATTTTATGTAAAGGGTACAGATTTAGTATAAGAACTTCACTTATTATTTTATTGAGAAAATAGAAAGGATTTTACTAGGAGTTTTCATTAGAAAAAAATAGTGCCATATGTACATATTGTTAAGGTGACTAATTTCACTAGAGAAATTGAAGAAAACGTAGAACTAAAAATGCTTTGTTCAAACAAGTTCTTCCTGTTAGCCCCAGCTGTCCTGGAATTCCACTCTGATAGACCAGGCTGGCCTTGAACTCCACAAAAGATCCGCCTGCCTCTGCCTCCCCACAAAGGCAGTATGCCACCATGATGCCTGGGCCTAAAAATTATTTTCTAAAATCAGCTTTTTGACATTAAGATAGAAAACCAAATGACATTTGAGTTTTCTGTTCTAGTTTGCAACTTTGCATAGAAGCTCGTTCTCAGAATATTATCCTGAGTATGCACAGATTTACTCTCTAAAGATCTTAGTCTCGTCATTTTTCCTTTTGACCATGGCAACCTTTTCCACAAACCCTTGAGTATGAGAATGTAAAACTGTTTGGGGGAAAAAAGACAGAGCGTTAGAGATATGGTTGTTGTAAGCAGAGGAAAAAAGAAAAAATTTTAAAAACTTTCTCTCTTGTCCTCTCTCACCATCAAAAGCTACACTTACAAATTTATGGCAAGCTCATTCCTTACAAATTAAAGACTAAGTGAAGCTTAGAATAGGAAAACTAACTGTGTCCAGCAACTCAACATTTACTTACTTTGGATTTTAATCTAATGGTAAATAGCATACAACTTTAACTTTCTGATTAAAACATCTTTTCTCGAGTGATGTTCTCCACATGGTGAACAGAGGACAACCTAGAGCGGGAGGCTTTTCTCAGTGGTCGAGGACAAGCTCACTCCACATCTGGAAACCTAGAGCTGGAGGCTTTTCTCAGTGGTCCAGGACAAGCTCACTCCACATCTGGAAATGTTTGCTGTCAACAACATTCCTGCAGAAGTATTCTCTTCCACTCCTGCTTTCTTTTGGGGAAAAAAAAAAGATATCCTATTGACTTGGTATAACTTGGTTCATAATCCTCTTTGTAGATCCTGTTCTTGAGGAGCACTGCATAGTTCTTAGGATCATGTTCTTTTCATGGTTTTGTTGATCCCAATTTGATGGTCTCTACTCCTGCTTTCTTTTCTTGCACCCATCTCTGTCTCTCCCCATGATACCCTGAGCTTCTTGAGGATGTTGCCACTGCTTCCTTGGAAGTCTGGTGTCCAGCACCAGTGCTTTATATGGTTTTGTAGAATGAATTAAGTTGTAGTTGGGATTGGGAGAGTTAGTCTCCCAAAGAACAGCTGAAGATGGTGCTCTTCAAGTGGGTGATGGGCTAGTTCATAAAATAAGAAATAGTTTCACTCAGTATTATTCTAGAAAGTCTCATACTTCCAAAGAGCAGAAAGAATTGCCAGGTAGAAATTTCTATTTAATCAGACAGTTGTCCACTTAGAGGATGGTATTTTCCATAATCCACAAGTTCTTTACCTCCAGATAGGGGTCAGCAGGTCTCATTACAAAGATTACTGTGGACATGGCTGAGAGATGGCCTAGGCAGTTAAGAGTGCCAACTGGTCTTACCAGAGGGACCTGGGTTCAATCCCAGCACCCACATGCCAAGAACCATTCATCATGACTCCAATTCCAGGAGAAACTCAAGTTCCAGGCGGGAATCTACACCCTCTTCTGACCTCCGCGCATTGCACGACACGGCGCGTGCACAAACTTGCCGTGCAGATAGTACATTTCATACACATATAGAAATAAATAAAAATAAAATTTTAAAAATTAAAAAAAAAACAAAGATACTGAGGACGTAATAGCAGTTTAAAAAGCTGTAATTACATGCTCAGGATAGTTCACATTTAGAAAAGATCACCAGTTTTAGGTTTTATTTTTGATGAGTTAGAAAAAAACAACTAACTTTAATACTATATATATTAAATGAAAGAATTTTTATTGAAGTTATCAACAAAAAATAATGTACTAAGTGAATACATCTCACTTTTTCTTCAAAAAGAGGAGGGATTTTGTAAAAGTAAATTTGAAAAATCTACTATTTAAATATATTTTTTTCTTATATTTATATATATAAAAGAAAATTATATTTTAAATATAAAGAAGAAAATTTAAGATTCTTGTATGGTCTTGTTAATTATAAAATTTTAAACTAATAACCTTTCATCATCACTAGAATGTATGTTGCATTATAATAATTCATTTGAAACTATGTCACATCAGGGGGTCCAATCATACACCACTGGATGTTAATTAAATACTTCATATTATTGAAGGTGAAACATCTCACTGGGTATCAAATGCCTAATTTAAAATCAGAGGAGGGACACTATTGCTGTAAAGGCCTTGAATTTCAAAGGACATAGATTTTATTCATCTTTTTTTTTTCTTGGTTTCTATAGTGTTGTAAAAAAGTAAACATTTTTATTGATAAAGTATAGACAATTGTAGAAAAGTTCCTGAAACTCCTAGAGGGAAAAAGTAGAGAATACTCTGCAACATGTAGGCACAGGTAAAGATTTTCTGAATACGACTCTGGTAGCAATGGAAAATTGACACCAACTATCAGCAAATGGGATCTCTGAAACTAAAATTCTTTTATATTATATATATATATATATATATATATATATGAAATTTGCTTTTATATAATTAAGAGGCAGCCCACAGAATGGGAGAAGCTATATATTTGCCAGCTATATATCTTATAGAGGATTAGTAACTAGAATATATAAGGCACTCAAAAACTAACTTCTAAGAAAGTAACCTAATTGTAAAAAAGTAGGTTATGGAACTAAACAGAATTCTCTGAAGAGGAAATACAATGGCTAGGAAGCATTCTTTAACGTGTTCTATATCATTAGCCAATAGGGAAATGCAGTTTAAATTTTGGTGGGGAGTATAACTAGATAGCATTTTGGGAAATCACTCTGAAGTTTCCTTCAAAAACTAGAAATAGAACTGCCAAAGGATCTAGCCATACCTACCTTTCATGGGCATAATAATCAAAGGACTTTATATCCTACTACAGACACTTGCACATCCATCTTCCCTGTAGCTCTATTACTATAGCTAGGAATTGAAAAGCCTAGATGTCCACAGGATAATGACACATACATATATACCATGGAACTCTAGTCAGCTATCAAGAAAATGACATTATAAGTAGGTAAGTGGATGAAACTGGAAGAAAATATACTCAGTAAGGTGATCCAACCTAGAAAGAATAAAATATGTTTTCTATCATATGTTGACCTTAGACTCAAATCTTTAGTTTTGTGGGTTTAACTTGGAGTACCTGCAGAAGCCAGATGCTATAAAGGAGACAATGGAATAATGATTGTTTTAAGGGACAAGGGCAATAACACACAGGTTGTCAAGGGTGGAAAGGGAGAATGCTAGGGGTGCAAAGTTCAAACATGTAGGAAAATAGCAGAGACCAGGGGAAACTGTATGTGTTGGGGTTGGGGGGGTAATTAAAATAAACAGGGCTTGAAAGAGTCACAAAAATATACTATCTGGTACCCCAATTTGGAAAACACAAAAAGGAGTTTGAAGGCAGAAAAAAATAAAAAGAATGAACAACGCCAGTCCCCGAAGTAATAGGTCAACATCGAAAACCCCAGTGCCAAGTCTGGGATACCTCCCTTTGAGTTGTTGGTCAGCAAAGGCCCAGAGGTCCCCCAAATGATATGGGCTCTTGCCATTCCTCTTGGTTGTCTAACAGAACTAGTTTATAAGACCCTAAGACCCCATTTCTGTAGACATCACTTGCCTTAGAAGCAAGATAAAGAGACATTTCCACCCTGATGGCTTTATAGTGCTGGATGATGCTATGTAGGCTTCTGGAGGAGTAAAGGCATCAATGATCTTACCCAGTTGTAAACTCTATGAACTTCAATACCAAATTGTCAGGAAAGATGTGCTCATTCATTCAATAGTGGCATGATTGTTATAGGGTTAACCAACCACTTCCTGCTTGAACTTAGGGCCTGTTCTACAAAAGAAAATCTGTACATGCTACTGTAAACTCAGTAGAAAACTTATGATCTTGGAGGACCTATGCACTAGGAAGGAATCTATTACTGCTTCTTAGCTAAACTGACATAGCATCAAACCACCTTTATATGCACAGACAAGGGCTGCTCTCAGCCTTAATTAGAGAAGCCTCTCTTTTCCCGGTATGGAGGAGAATTCAGACACCAATGGCTAACCAAGATGTTAAGAATAAAGTGTGGTTTAAGGCTTGAGACTAAACAAGACATTTCCCCTCTTACCTAAGGTTCAAGGAACATGAGAAAGAGGGGAGAGAAAGAATTTAAGAACCAGATGATAGAGAGAAGGGCTGTGAAATCCCATTTCTAAGCATGATACCATGTCAATCATAAATTCACTGAAACTGAGCCTACTGGGACTGAGCTGACATGAGTTAGGCTTGGCCAAGGGTCAGCTATGAAAGGGGATGGACACATAGGTCCCTTTCTCTACCACTTACTGCTGAACTCTTGGCAACTAACAGATATTTGGAAATGGGGATGCAATTTACCTAGTTGTATATACACCAGTGAGCTCACCAGGAATAGTTCTAAACCCATTTAACAACACTTGTTAAATTCTGTGGGGCATAAACCAACAAATCCTGAATATAGAAGAGAGATTTAGAGGAAGAAGGTGGAACCACAGGGGTGGGCAGGAAATCAGAGATGGTGGCAGGTGAATGTAGCCAGAAGGCATGATATTTTCAAAGACCAAATTTGTTCAAAAAATTACTTATCTCATTCTCTAAAATAATCTATGAATGTTTACCTCTCTTCATCATACAAACACAAGAGCACACACCCACTTAGTAATACACTCCATGTCAAAAACAATCTACATGGCTCTATGGTATAATTATAAAGAATTGAGAGAGTATATATGATTGCTTTCTCTAGTTCATATGTCCTTAAGTTACTTACAGGATAGAATTTCTCCAAATGCATTTATGATTTACTTAGAAAGATGTCAAATTCTAATTTCTTAAAACAAAACACCTAGAATTTTTACATCTAATTATATTGCTGATTAATTTGAAAATATATAAAATTCTAATATTTGAAGTATGAAAATATTCTGTCCTAAAGCACAATAAAATAGCATCACACTACATTCTACTTGCTTACTAAGTATCTAGATAATGCTCAAATCTTACACAAGCGCCACCACCACAAACCACCTTCCATAAAAACTGTGGATGAAACTTTAAATGTCAATTTAAAAATATGTTGATATGCAGAGTATGGCAACCTCTGGGAGGGAAAGGGAAGCAGATTTCTGTGAGATTGAGGCCAGCCTGGTTTACAAGGTGAGTTCTAGACAAGCTGGGGCTACAGAGAGATCCTGTTTCAAATAGGACCCCAAAAAAGTATGTTGACACATAGCTTTATTTTACCTTGATTTTAGAAGTGGTCTTATTACTCTTAAAAATATTTAAGCAAGGAAATAGTGTAAGAAATCATAATATTTATTTCAAAACTTAACTTTCTCATTCCTTAGAAAATAAATCTCCCTTTCCCACCCTCATTCTGCTGTCTGGACACCAACATGGAGAAGGAGGGGTGCATGAAGCTAGATTGAGAACATGAAAGATGAGGAAAAGGAAGAAAGGAAGGAGGACGTGAGGAGAGCAAGCAGGGATGCATGGGTCAATCAGAGGGTATGAGACAGAATTAACATCGCCACAACTTTCAAGGTCCACATGGAACGTTGACTCATGTCCCTAAGGTTTCACTGATGTCCAGCCAGTCACCCTCCTCATCACAGCCACACAATGTGGTTTCACATCTACACAATGTGGTTTCACATCTACATCGTGATGATTTCTGCATAATCATACACTTGTTGGTGTACAGGTCTGTCCAATGTGAGGCAGAGCCTCCTCATTTGTATAAAGTGCAGTACACAGAGACAGATCTGTATATATAACTCCAAAGAGTTCATTTTAGTATTACATCCAGTTCTCCAAGAGCTTTCCTGTAATTATCTTATTTGATTCACGAAAGAATCCTGCAGGGTACAATTTCACAAATGAAATCACCTTGGGTGAGGTTAAGTGACTTGCCCCAGGTCTAATGAACAAGGTAAGTGGTGACACTAGGACTCAAATCCAGGTGTTCTAGCTCTAAAACTTGTGCTTTTTCAACCTCATCACACTACTGCAATCAACAGCGTACTTAGAATCAGGACTAAAAACAATTGCTCATCAATTCATGAAGTGCAGGTGCCTTTTCCAGCCTATAGCTGTCATAGTCAAAGTGATTTGATAGCTTTTGGCTTAATAAACTTTGCTACTGAATTATGGGAAGAAGACAGAGTGGGGAAGAGGGCAGGGAGAAGAGAAATTTATTTTCTACTTTTTATTTTAGTTTTACCATTCTCATATATTTTTCTTTTTCTACTTCTAATCTATTCATAAAAGTTCTATCCATCGTGGAACTATTTCCTCATTAATCAATTGTCTTGTTCTCTTAATGAGGAGAGTAATTCATAAACACCTTTATACTACTCGAAATACTTTAAATATTTTTCAGTGTATTTGTGCTCATGTTTTTATAATGGCAAGATGGACACAGTAGTCCAGTGAAAAATATTCTGGTCAGTACTGCTGTAAGCCAGCTTCACAATGTTACAATGAATAGGTGAAGCAAATATGTGCCAAGTAATATTAGAATCACGATCAATTTAAAATGAGGATTATTTTGTCTATTTTATTTCTAATTGTAATGATTATCTACATCTTACTCCTAACAACTGCCCTCATCCCCAAACAAGTAAATATTTACTGTGTACTTGGTGCAAGACCCTTTGTGTATTGTAAGAAACAAAGATGGCACATTTAACTCATAAGGATAAAAGATCATCTGAATAAACAGATGAAGCAAACATCATGAAATAAACAGTAAGAGAACTCTGAAGGAAAAACGGTGTGCTGAGTTATAACTGTAGAGAGAACTGCTTTACTTTGTCAGTTCAAGGAGTAGAGAAGTCATCTGATGAAGCAGAAGCATGTCTCCACAGCTAGGAGTAGGCATTGGGTTGAAGCAGGTGCAGCCTTCCTCACGGGAGTTTGTTGAAGTGACAGTGAAAGAAGCCTTTTGTTGTTATGGTGCTGATGCAGGGGAACAGTGTCAGGATTCATGTGGAAAGGTAGGTGTGATGGTTAGCACTGATTGTCAATTGGCTCTAGAATCCTCTAGGAGACAGCCTTGAGGCACACCTGCAAGGGGTTATCTAGATTACCATTAGCCTCTGGACATCCCTGAAAGAGTTTTTTCCCCCTTTATTTTTAATATTTTATCTTTGAATTTTATGTGTATGAGTATATTGCCTGCATGTATGTAAGTGCACCCATGTTGTGCAAAGCCCATAGAGATCAGAAGAGGGCATCTGACTGCCATGTGAGTGCTGGGGACTGAATCTGGGTCCTCTGCAAGAGCAGCCCATGCTCTTCACTGCTGAGCCATCTCTCCAGCCCTAGGGATTTTCTTGATTAAGTTAGTTGAGGAAGAAATAGCATCTTTCACTCAGTTGGGATTTTGGGCTATATAAGGGAGGGAGAAAATGAGCTGACCACAGTGCTCATTGCTGTTTCTTGACTGGACGCAATGAGGCAAGCTGCCTCTGGCTCCTGTTGCTACTGCCCTGCACAGCTGACTACAACCTTGACTTGTGGGCCAAAATAAACCTTTCTTCCTTAAGTTGCTTAAGGAAGATCCTATTTCATTATGAGTGAATGATAAACAATTCAAAACTGTTCTTACACATAGAAGATATGAGTACTGTATATGATTCTGTTGAACCATCAGCAATACTGTTCTTAGAAACAGTATATTTCATACCCTGGATCTGCTGTTATACCAGCAAAGGAACAAGAGGCTACATCACAATGCTCCATATTCTTCAATATTGAGATGGATAAGGTTATCTAAAATCCACTCCAGCTATAACTTTCAAAATTACCAGCAAACATTTAGGTTGTTCACAATTTATCTAGTGTGGTATCCATTTAAACAGCAATGAAACTGCTGATGATAAAACCATACAAGGCATACAATTTTCATTCAATACTTTTCACAATAAATGAAAGTATAGTTAGATAACAAGATATAGTTTGAAGGTATATTGGTGCTATAACTTTTCTCTTTGTGTTTAAATGCCTGTTTAGAACAATTGTTTCTCTTTTTTATTTTTTAAATACGCTTTTTGTTGTTGTTAAACTCTTTCCATACATTATACATCATTTCTCAATCAAATTTAGAGTCACTTCCCTTTCCATGCCCCCACCCCACCTGAGTTCCTGCACTCTGTCATACATGTCTTGCATCTTTTTCTGAGTCTTTCCAGAGTTTTTTGTTTGCTTGTTTTTCCAGTTCTTTTGTTGTTGTTGTTCTCTCCAACTTGTATTGCATATATATATATACATATATATATATATGATTATGTATATGCATAAATATATACATACATAAATTGTTTCTCTTTTACAACATAATAATGATAACTTACATCTCTACAGTCTTTGACTTTGAAACATATTAGTCCTTTAATGATAGGGACCAGGTATTATCATCTCTTTAAATTACCCATCATACTGTACTATATAAGTAAATCTTTAATTTATAGGCAACTAATAACTAATAGCCAGAGATGTCACTAAAAAGTAGATGCAATACACTACGAACAAAGTATAGCTTCCTAAATATCTTGTGTTGTATCACAACCTTGTCTATGACCTTGAGTGTTCCACACTGCTCAAGTCCAGACCTCTTTACAACACAGAGTCCAGTTATTTCTGTAGCCTTAGCTGATGTCTATCATGCGTCTCTTCCTTCCATGGTACCTTCTTGCACAGCAATTCTTGTGTATCACAGGAATTTCCACACATCTTTGATTTGGTTCTAGCTATGCTGTACCCATTTTCCCCCAATGTGGTGCCACTACCTGCAACATAAGCACAGCCCACTTTGTCAAGGGTGTGCTGTGAGAGGATTCAACATTCTTCCATTTTTCCAGATTTGAACAACTTTATTCTTGTCCATACAAAAATATCAATTACCATTCAATTGATTATTAATATAAAATCTACCATGATTGCTGAAATATTATGAAAATAAAGTTTAAACACCAAGATATTCTAGAACACGTTAATTATGTTCAAGATCATTAAACTGCATGAGTACACTCCACTTTGGGCCTACTGTGTCAGTATTTTATATTCCTAGATAACATCAGTCCCAGTGCCAAAAAC
This sequence comes from Rhizomys pruinosus, assembly GCA_009823505.1. Lineage (NCBI taxonomy): Eukaryota > Metazoa > Chordata > Mammalia > Rodentia > Spalacidae > Rhizomys > Rhizomys pruinosus. Next base: position 2,554,032 of record VZQC01000181.1, on the reverse strand, counting down.
ACTATACCAAGACAACTTATTTGTTTAGTAGCAAACAGAGAGAGAGAGAGAGAGAGAGAGAGAGAGAGAGAGAGAGAGAGAGAGAGAACAAAACTCTGGAGGCTTCTTTCATAAAATCCATGCATTCATGTTGATTGGGATAGTCTCCTTTCAAATAGCATGATCCAATTAACACAGAAGGAGCTAAAGAAAGAGGCGAAGCACTAAGAAGGCTTTTGTCTGAAATGCAGTTCATTCTTTAGCTGCCAAATATATCCAAAAATAAACCCAAATATATTCACTAGACATGTTTTGAGAGTGGAAAAAAATCTGTTTCCCTCTAATTGTAATCAAATTCTGTTCTTGTATATCTTTGGAACATCACCAGCTTTTACTTTTTCTCTACATTTCTTTTAAATATTTCTACCAAGTTGAGCTTAAATAAGAGTTTTATTTATGAGCACAGTTATAAAAACAATAAAGCATCCATCTTTCTGGTAGGTCCTAATTATGATATATAGATTGAGATTTTGCGAGTTTTCTTATAGATGTGATATCTAAAGGATGCCATCCTCATTTTCAGATGCAATAATAAGAAATTGTACTTCCACTCCAATTACTTGTAATGGCCACCTAGGTCACTTCACAATGTGTTTGATCTCAGCAAGTAGAAGAGTAAAATTACATTTCCCTTTGAAGTTCAATCCCTGACTCCTAATTTTTCTATTCATTACAAAGTTCAAGTAAATTTTTTAAATAACATAGCATCCTAGAAAACACAGCTATTGAGCTAAATTTATGAAATGAAGAAGAGTTCAGACAAAAGCTACCTCTCTAGCTAAAGCTTATTGTTCAATTAAAAATAGAATTACTTAGTATAAGCATTCAATTTACTCAGTTATTTGGACAATAAAAATGGTTATGTTGTAGTTTAAGATGTACTTTTCAAAAAAGATAGCTTTTTTTCCTTTAATTACCAATTTGTTCACCAGTTCTGAATTAGGAAATGGATTTCACATATATCAGATACAAAATGAGAAAGAAGTCTTCATGGCTAAATGCTTTACTCTCTTGGGCTAAATTCCCTTTTCTAGCTAGTGAGGATGGAAGGCAGATATGGTCTCCTATGCTCTGGGAATGAGGGTAGGAAGTTGTTCCGAAACCTGCCTCATTTTAGATCTAAGAGAATCCTTTAGAGGGAAATAAATTTAACATTGCATCTTCCAAATTTTCTAAAGTCAGGATTTAAATCCCAGGACATTAAACAAAGTTCTTAGAAAAGTAAATGATATATTGATATATATCAATTACTTTTACCGTATTAAGCCATTTACTTTAATTCTATCCCTACCCTCCATTTTGAATCATATGAGAACTATTGGGAGACAGTATGTTAACTGGATTAAGTAGGATGAACAACGTATAAGTATTTTAGGCATAAGCCTTACGAACAAGTTACTACCTTACATAACTATAATCCAAGCCTGAAAGCCACTGCTTGGGCAAGAGTAGACTACTTGGAGGTGGATTAGGAAGGGCTTTTTGAGGCATAATCGGTAAATCTTATGGCTTTATTCAAACTTCATTTAGTTATCTATGTAATTACCTACCTTGTTTGCAGCATTTCAGAAAAACCAAAATGCTAGTGAATTTTTTAAAAAATTACTTTGACTCCAAGAATTTACAAGGTCAGGGATATAAAGCACCAGATTTGATCTCTGAACACTTGAACTGGAATGCCAGTCATGCCTATAATATGAAGGAGGCCGATTAATGTGGATGGCCTTGCTCTTCTCATCTTGAAATGTGGACATTATTTATATAACAATGTAAAATTACAATACAGGTTTCTAGTACATACAGTTCTTCAGTAGATACTGGCTGATGATTAACTTATAGAAAATATTTTAATAGGTCATATCTTCTTATAACATTTTTCACATTGATACCAAAGCCAATAATTCACATTTTACTAGTTTGCCTAATTCTTTAAAAAAATATGCATGATTATGGGCTGAGGAGATGGCCTGGCAGGGAAGAGAATTAAATGCTCTTACGACCTGGGTTCAATTCCCAGCACCCACATGGCAGCTAACAAACATCATAACTCCAGTTCCAGGGGATCTGATGCCCTCTCTGACCTCCATGGACATTACACAACACAAGTGCACCTACACACATGCAGGCAATACACCTATACACATAAAATAAAAATAAAAAATAAAATATTTTTTAATTATACATGATCAAAGGAAGACCATAAGTACACATTTGTAGGCATGTATCAGAACAAGATGACACAGGATTTTCTCCAGTAGCTGATGGCCAAACTTCAAAAAATAATTATGTGATTCAATGCATTATACTATCACTAAGACTAAGAAAGGGGGAGAGGCCACTCTAGTTTGGGGAAGTCAGAGAAAGGCTCATTTAGCAAGTTGGAATGTGCAACTGTGCAAATAAGCTGAACTGTGGATTTAGAGTTTTAAAACTTTATATTCCATGACAAGCATTTTTAATTGACCCTACAGGCAACAGAAAGTCAAAGGCATTTGAAGAAAAGAAGAAAAAAAAAATTTAACTAATCTCATCATAGAGCAAATTGGTCATAGTTTAAACAAGTTTGAATCAAGAAAATAAAAAGGAAAATCAAAGATTAAAATTTTTGAATTGGAACAATAAATAAAAATCCAAAAATAAAGATATTCTGAGATGATATTGTGAAGTGGAAATAACTTCTTGGTTAGGCATTCCACAGCTAGGCCTGTGAGCGGAAGACGCCACTGTATGACACTAATCAGCAGAGACGTAAGCAGAATTTTGAAATACAAATAATTCCCTGAACTGCGGTATAAAAAATAGCTCTCAACTGTAGCTGTGCTTTGGAATTGCTTATGGAGCTTTAAACATTTGCTGATGCTCCGGGCCTCACCCCAGAGGTTGTGATCACGGCCAGGACTGAGTAGAGCCGGAGCAGAGAAAGAACAGAGGGCAAGAAAGGAGCCTCGGGGAACTCCTGGGGCAAGGTAGGGAAAAAAGATTGAAAAGGAAGCCATTTCACAGAAGTGGACGGAAAGCTGGGAAAATGAAATATGACAGAATCCAGTGGAAAAGGAAATTTCAAGAAAGAGTGGGTGATAAAAACAATAGCCATTGCTGTACAGAGGTCAATGGTGACACACCTAAAATAATGCCTGCTCCCAGGAGGTGCTCAGGATACATGGATTCAATTGAATGGATGTGTGCTGGGAAATGGCATCATCCCTCTGGGGCTCAGATGCACTGGCAGCTTGGAGATCCTACCCTGGATCAGGAGCAGATGGTCCCTGCTGGGTTGAATTGGACTGATTAGACTGAGCTTGGAGTTTCAACCTCCCACATCCCATAAATGTGATTTAAAAAAATCTGCCTTCTGCCAGAGAAGAAAAAGTCACAGTTTTAACATGAAGAACTGATTCATTCATTCATTCAGCCAATCATTGATTTCTGCCTCCATTCATTCAGCAGCCATTTACTACAGGGAATGAAGACAGCACTTCAGTCTTGATGCCACATGATCTGTGTTCATTTGCACATAATTTTAATCTATTTCAAACTGTAGTACAGTGTATTTAACATGTAGTTTTTGAAGTACTCGAAATTCATTTTGACAGATTTTTTAAGCAAAAACATTTTTGTTGTGAGCAGATTATTTTTCCCTCTAATATCTGCCACAGTTCCTCCACAAGCCTCCAGTTCATTAGAATTTACTTTCATTATCCTAAAAGTGTCAGACTAATGGGTACTTTTAAAATTATAACACTAATGTTCTTAATGCAAATTTCAGCTTTGAAGTCATTCATTAACAAAAAAGAAGGCCAGATCTCTTTAACTAAGCATGAGCTATCTTCCAGCTTCTATAACTATCACTGTCATTTTTACAAAAGATTTAAAGAAAACCAATTAAATTAATATTTTCATGTAATACATGAACAAATCCTCACCTCTGTCACTGGCTTCTTTTCTTATTATAAAAAGTTTCCCATGTGTTATAATTCCATGCATTTCTACCATTGTTCTGATTTGTAAAAACCTGTAAATAAAGTACAATGTTGCCAAAACTACATTGCTAACACTTGTTCAATATACAATATTATAACCAGTATGAATATGGATCACGACTTTATTAAAATTTTCCACCAATACCGGTACATTTTTCAGTTTTTATTTACTCAGCAAAAATAAAGCCATAAGAGATCAAATACTAAAAATGTCAGTGAACCTCACTCAGTACCAGAACCAAAGGAATAGAAAGTTTCCAAGCCAGTAAAGCAAAAGGAAATAAATTACCTTAATTTTCAAATATATTTTCACACATATATGTGGAAATAAGTTAAAGAATAAAATTATTCTGTATCTAGGAAAAGATACTATCAATATTTTCACAATTTTATATTATAGCTGTAATAAGTAACTCATTAGCAGGGCTGGAGAGATGGCCTAGCGGTTGAGAGCATCGACTGCTCTTGCAGAGGACCTGGGTTCGATCCCCGGCACCCATATGGCAGCTGAGAACCATCTGTAACTCCAATTCCAGGAGAACTCCAGTTCCAGGGGAATCCGACGCCCTCTTATGACCTCCACGGCATTGCACGACACGGGTGCACAGACCTACATGCAGACAATACATTCATACACATAAGTAAATAAAAAATAAAAAAGTAACTTATTAGCATGTGTGTTAGAATAACAATAAATGTTTCCCTTCTAAATTTAAATTATTGTGGTAGTTTCTTTGTACATAACAATAAGATTCAATTTTGCATTTAGGAGCTCATAGGCCAACAAAATATGATCCCACTTAACAGAATTAAAACCCAGAAGACTTCAACTTAAAATCTACCTCTACTGGGGGCTAGAGAGATGGATCAGCAGTTGAAAGCACTGACTGCTCTTGCAGAGGACGGACCTGGGTTCAGTTACCAGCACCCACATCTGGCTAACAACTGTCTGTAACTCCAGTTCCAGGGAATCTGACACACTCTTCTGAACTTGGCAGGCACCATACAACATGGGTCTATTTACATACAGGCAGGCAAAGCATTCATACACAAAAAATTTAAAAATAATAAATAAAAGATTTAAAATTCTACCTCTATCAAGAGATGTGAAGGAGCTCTGGCTGTAATTGGCAAACCCTGAATCACCAGCCCACATTTCTTCTCAAGATCAGTATCTTTGCTCCCTCTGACTCAGGAACATACATATTTGGTTTGTAGAGAGAATTGCTGGCGATACCAGTCAGAAGCATAATCAGGAGTTGGGACAACTAAATGTCAACACTGCTCCCAGCACACACAGTACTCTTTTAGGACACAGTCTGATACAGAATAATTTCCGAAGCTTTTCCCCCTCCCAAACTAAATCTGTCATTACATTTCTGATACCTGAGTTCTTTCAAGATAGGAATAAAGCTATGAGCAAAGTCACTAGGGACTCCTGTGCAGTGGAGTGAGGATGTCTAAGAACTATGTTTAGGAATCTATGAGGATATAAAGGTGACAATGTATACAATAAAAATCTGGGGACGTTGTGACCTATTTGCATTAATGATTGACAAATCACCTGTGAATAAAGTTGGCTATGACATCACAATACCCCAAAGGCATAACTAGGTATAACCTCAAATCTTCCAAGCACAGTTCCTGTTTACCTCAGTATAAAAATCATAATAGTGTCACAGGACATGCCAAATTATCTCTCTGTTTGCTTATCCCTTCTACCATTGATTCCTCCAGAGGGATACATTGCCCTCTGGTGAAGTGTGGGATACCCTGAAACAATTCATATTTAATCTGCTACTCACTGACTGGAGTTCCTTCAGATGAGAACAAGAAAGCAAGAGAGCAAATGCTTTCACTATTGACAGACTGATGGTATGACTGATATCAGGGTCATACTGACAGAACTATGATCTTCCAATGCAGCAAAAATAGGCACAGTCAGAATCCACCTCCCTGCACCCTACTCCCAGCTTCTAAAAAGGACCAAATAGAAATAACCAAATGCACTCCCTTAACCAATCAAATCAGATGTCTTACATCTATTTAGCCTGCCTCCAGCTGGACCATGTTGACAGCCACCAATCAGAGCATGTGATAAGTATTTTTACACAGTAAAACTTCCTATTATCCTGGCCCATATTTGAGTTACTGCCAAAAGTGAGAGTAGCTGATCTTGCAGTAGTGAGCCCTTAATAAGCAGCCTGTTTGTTCTCCTTTGCGTAGTTTTCATTTATTTCTTCAGGATCAAAGGCTAAATCCAAGACTGTTCACTCAGTTTCCTTTAGAAGTCTTAGAAGTAGAAAACTAAAAGTTTCTGTTTATACAATGTACAAGCAAGTAGGAACTGAAATCCTAGAATTAGCGTGCCTAGATTCCATGGTGGTTTTTAACGCAGATTTAGGAATTTAGGAAAATCTGATGTCGCTGGTCTAGTTTTTATCACTTCTAAAATGAAGTGTGCAGAATTCAATGTGATGGCCTAATTCTTATAGTTCTGATTTTGCTGAATGTGTTTGTCAAGAAGCATATGATTTGCTCAAAGACAAATAAGTAAATGTTTAACACAGGGATTATGCACAAGGGAGTGAGCAAATGCAGAGAAATATAAATTATCTCAGGACTAGGATTAACTGACATATGCTTTTTATGTGTTATATGTCTGCTGTGTGTATGAACCATGTGCATATGTGTTTGTGCGCATATGTGTATGCCATGTATTATGTGTATGTCTTGTAATGTAGGTGACTTCAGAGGCCAAAGAGAATGACAGATCCCTTGGAGCTGTTCTGGAAGTACACCAACCACTCTTAGCCACTGAGCCATCTGACTAGCTCTAGTTGAGATATTCTAATTCCACCCCTAAAATTGCAAATGAAAAATAGTTTCTATAACATGAAAAGAGAAAGCTGAAAAACACTGCCTCAGCTTATGCTGTGATTTGACAGAATAATGCAGACCTGGCCAATGGAATATACACAGAAGGGAGCAAGGATTTTAAAATACCCCAACTCTTTTACCCCCTTCAAGAATACTCCATTGGTACAGTGCAACCGGAAGCCAGTGACAATGGTTACAAGCACCTTGGTCTCTTGTAACAAATAGGATAGATAGAGAGGATGACAGAGTGCAGGTCAGAAAACATGGGGATGAAAATGGAACTGGGAAGTGCTTGCACTTTTCATTCTTGGGTTTGGAGCTCAGCTAGAAAGATGTTTCAGCCTCAGAAAAACTTGTCCCTAAAACATCATTCTTCCTTTTCAATTTTATTTTATTATATTTATTTCCTCTTTTTAGATTTTATTAACACCAATGTATTTTTACTTATTACCTTTCTCTGACACTAATGATGAAATAAGCATCAGCAACAAAAAGCAGGATGCAGTCTTAACACACATCTACAAGTTTCTTAATAAACAGTATCAGCCAGGCATTGTGGCTCACGCCTTTAATCCTAGCACTTGGGAAGCAGAGGCAGGCGGATCTTTGTGAGTTCAAGGCCAGCCTGGTCTACAGAGTGAGTTCCAGGACAGGTGGGGCTACAGGGAGACCCTATCTTGAAGAGACACACACAAAAAATAAACAATATCATATGGCTTTGATCATTTTTGTCCTGCATTAATTATATTTATGTATGTTGTTACTAAGATGTAAGGAATATGAAGAAAGAAATCATATTCCTATCTCTGTATTTATCAATGAACATGAAATACATAAATGAAACTCAGGTAGTTTTGAACAAAACAGCAAGTGACCTTCACAAGGGCTCCCAAACCTTCTGGTAAAACCTTTTCCAATGAGCCGGGCGTGGTGGCGCATGCCTTTAATCCTAGCACTCAGGAGGCAGAGGCAGGAGGATCTTTGTGAGTTCAAGGCCAGCCTGGTCTACAGAGTGAGTTCCAGAACAGCTGGGACTGCAGGGAGACCCTGTCTCAAAAAGACAAAAAAAAAATTTTATTTATTTATTTTTTTTAGAAATATTGATTCTTTTTTTAATTTTATTTATTTTTGTATGTGTATGAGTATACTGTCTGCATGTAGGTTTGTGCACCTGTGTCGTGCAATGCTGCGATCAGAAGAGGGTCTTGGATTCCCCTGGAACTGGAGTTCTCCTGGAATTGGAGTTACAGATGGTTCTGACCTGCCATGTGGGTGCTGGGGATCGAACCTGGGTCCTCTGCAAGAGCAGTCGGTGCTCTTAACCACTAGGCTATCTCTCCAGCCCCAGTTTATTTATTATTTTATGTGTATGACTGCACTGCCTGCATATGTGTAAGTGCTGTGTTGTCCAATGCCCATGGAGGTCACAAGAGGGCATCCAGTTCCCTGGAACCGGAGTTACAGACAGTTGGTTATTACTTGCCATGTGGGTGGTTGGAATTCAACTGGAATCCTCTGGAAGAATAGCCAGTGCTCTTAACTGCTGAGCCATCTCTCCAGCCCCTATAACAAATTTTTATTCTTCATAAATTGAAGGAAAGTTCAGAATGATAATCAGCTGCATAACAGCACAAGACACCTACTGTCCCATAACAAATTTGCAGTGGACATTTCACTCTGTGGTATAGGAACAAAGATAAATTTGGAAACATTGAACTGTTGAACATTGATACTCATCATTCCTTCAGAAGGTGAGGTTCCCCAAATAAAGACTGAAAGAGAGTGGATGGAGCTTGAGGAAAAAAAAAATGTATACACACTAATTGATATTTTCCTTTAAAGATAATGCCGTAATTTGCAAAGGACATTTAAAATAAGCAGCTCCATTGTGGCATAGCGATTCTCTGACAGGCAACCCTACTGCTTAAAGATTCTGGTCTCAATGAAAGGAATTAGTAGGGAAAAATATGTTCCACATAACACAGCATGGGAGAAATTTAATAAGCTGAATCTGTTTTCTCCATCTCTTCCCTCTTGGTGTTTACTCAATGACATCAATGTGATCTTGCATTCAACCCAGAATAACTGGGAACAAGTTGTATAACAACCCAAGAAATGTGTTTACTATATAGATATAAAAATGAACTAAAGAAATTTATTTGATTTGAACCTTAATATCCATTTGTGCACTGTTTCTATTTTGCTTCAGTACAAAAGTGGTGACTGATAATAGAGAGATGCCATATGCTCCAGTTTCCCTTGCTAATAACATCTTATATTAGAATGGTATAATTGTCAAAATTAATGCCAAACACTGAGACATCATTATTAATAAAATCCACGCTTTATCCACAATTTCTTATTTTTTCCCAAATATCTTGTCTCTTATCTTGAATCTCATCTTCCCTTGGTTCCCCTTGTTTTTTTTGTTTTTCTGTTTTTTTTTTTTTTTTTTTTTTTTTTGGTCTTTCAAGACAGGGTCTCCCTGTAGCCCCAGGTGTCCTGGAACTCACTCTGTAGACCAGGCTGGCCTTGAACTCACAAAGATCTGCCTGCCTCTGCCTCCCAAGTGCTAGGATTAAAGGCACCACCACACCAGGTGTTTCTTAAATCTCATCTTTTGTTGGTTCCCCTTGGCTGTGACAGCTTTCTTACTGGGCTTGTAAATGTTTTGAGGAGCACCAGTCAGGCATTTTATAGAATGACCTTTATTTTGGACTTGTTTTAAATTTTGTTAAAATTATTCAATTTTTATAGTCATAGAGAAAGAAAATCACAGCAGTAAAATGCTATTCCTGTCACAAGGTATGTCTTATCAACATGATTTATCACTGTTAGCATTCACCTAGACCATATGGTAAAGTTAGTATTTGTCAGTTTCTTGCAGAGCAAAGTTCTTTCCCCTCTCTAGCCACACTGCACATCTCAGGACACTATGAACAACTCACACTTAAGGAGCATGGAGTTGTGCTTCATTTCTTTCATAGCAAAGAATCCATATGAATGATCTGAAATTCCAATGTTTAGGAAAGCCTATTTTGCCCATGTATTAATTATTTAATAGTTCATTAATACTATAGAACTTATAGATATTTATTTGCTTTAGGTTATACTCCCCCAAATATTTGTTTATTTTGTTGCTCAATATTTTTATCCAAAACTATTTGGAACACATTCATTAGGCCACTATGCCCCTTTTATATATTCTAATTGCTATGGAGCTTTTGAGCATTAAAAAAGGAAAAAATAACCTTTTCTTCCTTCCCGATACTGCAAGATACACAAGGACCACACTATGTGTCACATGCTCCAGGCTAGATTTAGTCATTACTCTAATAAGTTCTGGTACCTTTTATTAGGATACACACTATGAACCAGTATTAAAGGACTAAATGTGCTTGCTTATTTGTTGCTGCTGGGGTGTCATTACTTCTAGGTGCTTCTCAGGTTTCAGGGCAAGGGTGGATATAAACATATACTAGATATTATAGAGATATGCATATTTCTAGGTGTTTGTATGTATATATGTGCATGTATATATCTCCATCTATATTAAGGTAAACATGAGTTCATAGTGACAATCTAGTTATAATCTATTACCACTAGCTCATTCTGTCCTTCCTGATTATATGCCTATACCCTCTCACTCTAGCTTATTTATTGTAGGGGATCTAAAAATATACTTCGGCATATTCTCATAAAAATTGCAAGATTTTTAAAACATAAAAGTGATCTTCCAATTGACTCCTCCACCTAGAGATATTAAAGTTCTATGAAGATGTTAATAATGGAAGGCATGAACAGTCTTCTTCCTCATTATGAATACTACTTAGTCTAAGTTAGCATAAGCACAGGTCTTGGCTGAGGCCGAAATCTTCAACCTTCACTCGATATTTCTCTTGGGGCAAGTTATAATTGGATGTCACACCTATTAACTCAACTTCATCCTGATAATTATTTAATAATTTTCCTCATATTTCTTTTTTACAACTGCATTTTGAATAGCACTAATATATGCAATGATAACATTTTGAGACATGTGAACTACTTAAAATTGTAATTACCGTATGATCATCCCAAAGAAATCATTGAAACTACAGTAACACATTTCAAGACCAATATAAAAATAAGTCATTACTATATTCTAGATTTCTAAAAAGCCCAATGTTTCAATAAACTTTTTAACCTAAAATCCTCAAAATAAGAAGTATTAATACCAAATATCTACATTTAATTATACTTATAAGTTTCTCAAACCATTTCCCCTTTCTTCTATGTGACCCAAGGCTGACAGGCTAACAATACGTACCTAAGACTCCCAGGGCCACGTGTTTCTTCTATGACAGTCAGGCCATACATCAAATGCCTTTAACTCCATGCTTCTCTCCGGAGCTTTCGTCCTTGTGCAGCCACTGGTCAATCCTGATAGGTCTACTTTTTGGATCCATAACCACTTGAAAGCCTCTTCCAAATAAGTCACTCTACAATCAACCCACAAGGTTGTTGAATGCGAAAGGGATGCACATCTATCTGACAGTTATTCTTAGTTGAAAGCCACTTACATTATTGAATATGTTTGCATTGAGAACTAAAAGTTAAATACCCAAGGCTTTGTCCATAATAAACATAGAATCTACCACTAAGCTACATCCCTGTTCCTCCAAGTAAACTTTTATCCAGTGAAAATGAAGCAGTAGGGACTGGAACAATTAAAGAAAAAAACACAGAAAATATACACAACAAAAAATGTGAAAAATACAGACCAGAAAGCAAAGCAAAATGACCTATGCAACACTAGGAAGGGAATTTCTGCAGTTCCTTCAGCCTGCTGCCTACAGTTCCAACTGTAGAACAAGGTGAGGAAACAAAGCCATACTCAATGGGCTTTCTATAGTGAGAGACAATGCTCAGGGTCAAAAGAACTCAAGACTGGCAGTTAATAGGACAGAGGAGATGGCTACCCATGTACCCCCAGAGATCCTTGGAGAAGGATCTAAAATTCGGTTGAGTATGATTTGGTTAATATCAACTAGGAAACTATCAGGGAAGAATAGAACCAGTAGTGTCAGCAGCAACAGCAATAACACAAATCTTAAAATGAATCAGAGGACATTGATCTAGACGAATAAATACAAGGATAACATCACTCTTTTTACCAGGGTTACTTCTAGGAAACACTAAAAGAATACAAATCTCAAAGTCTATATATGTAAAATCTTTTTAAAGACAAAATATACTTTTAGGCATATAAGAGCTACAAAATGTAATTACCAGCAGAACTCTTATTTGAAGGGACACTGAGTAAAGTCCTCCAGACACAAGAAAAATTGAACAAAGAATGCAGAGAGGCAGAGGTGGTGAAGCAGTAGCAAGCATATGCCACTTTCACCGAAGTATAACTAAAGGGAACTACATAAGGACATAATTTGATGCTTCTAAGTGTGACACCAATAGTACAAAGAAACAAACACAGAAGCATGCTACTGTGAGGCTGTCATAGTATCTGTGAAGTAGGTACAATTGTTTAGCATTGTAATGTGGGTTCAGATAAGGTAAAAAAAAAATCAAAGTGTATACTTTAAGCAACTGTTAATATATAGTTACAATAAGGAAAAAACAGATAAAATCATAAAATGCTTAATCCAAAAGAAATCAGGAAGACAGAAAAACAGATCCCAACAAAACAGATTGCAGATATAGATCTAACTCTGGGAATATTCACATAGAATGCAAAGAGTCTAAGTCCCCCAGTTAAAAAGGGAGGTTCTGACAGACCCCTGTGTGTGATTGCTAAATGAAACTCATGCCAAATATAAGCACATGAAGAAATTAGAGGAAGGAAATGGGCATCATACCAACATCAGTTATATGACAGCTAGCATTTCTACATCAAATCAAATAAAATGGATATAAAGCAACAAATAGTTAATAAAGCTTAAATGATCATTTCATAATGAGAAAGGGTAAGATCCTGGAATGGATATAAACATTCTATATAACCTAATAGCTGAAGTTTCAAAATTGATCACATAAGTATCACATAATATAATGGAAATGAACGGAGAAATAGGGAAATCCACTGTCACAAATTATAAAATCCCAGTGCAATATTTTATGCAAGGAGTGGAAAATCATCAAAAAGCCCATCACATATTGCTGAAAGCACATTTAGAAAACATTATCAACCAACTTAATCTAATTGACATCTACAGAACAATTTATCTAACAACAACAAAATATACATAATTCTCAATAAATTGAAAAGCATTCAAGTGATACAAATTATGTTCTCTGATTAGGACAGAGTTAAATTAAAAATCAATAATGAAAGATCTAGAGATAATTTATAGAGATAATTTATATACATTTGAAAAGCAACATATTTCTAAATAATTCAGTCAAAGAAGAATTTTTTTAAATGCTAAGTACTTTGAATTGAATAAACATTAAAACTATCAAAATTTGGCAGGATGTTGCTTAAGAATCACTCAGGGGGAAACTAATAACAGAGAATAAATGTCCACACTAGCCAAGAAGAAAGGCCACGACACTGATGATCTCAGCCAAAGAAAACATTAGGCAAATAGGAAATTAATCACAAAGTGAGCAAAACTGGAATAAAGTACAAAGAATCAATGTACTAGACACAGAAATAAGTCAGAAAAATTGGGCTGGAGAGATGGCCTAGTGGTTAAGAGCGCCGATTGCTCTTGCAGAGGACCCGGGTTCGATCCCTAGCACCCACATGGCGGCTGAGAACCGTCTTTAATTCCAGTTCCAGGGGAATCCGACACCCTCTTCTCACCTCCACAGCACTGCATGACACGGGTGCACAAACCTGCATACAGACAGTACATTCACACACACCAAAAATAAAACAAATAAAGAAAAAATTAAAAAAAGAAAAATCAATTAATCAAAAGTTGATCATTTTGAGTTTACTTTTAAAGAATAAACTTTTTTTTAATTTTTATTAATTTTATTTTTGTATGTGTATGAATGTACTGTCTGCATGCAAGTTTGTGCACCCGTGTCGTGCAATGCAGCGGAGGTCAGAAGAGGGTGTCGGATTCCCCTGGAACTGGAGTTCTCCTGGAATTGGGGTTTCAGACGGTTCTTGGCCGCCATGTGGGTGCTGGGGATCGAACCCGGGTCCTCTGTAAGAGCGGACGGCGCTCTTAACCGCTAGGCTATCTCTCCAGCCCTTAAAGAATAAACTTCTAAATAGATTGGTCAAAAATGAAGAAAAAAGAGAAAACACAAATTAAGAAATAAATTATCAATAAGAGGATGATAGAGCTGTTCTAGAATGGCAAAGTTTACATATAATATCACAAGAACAAGAAAATATTGTAGTAACTTGGTGCCAATACAGTAAACAATTCAGATCAAGTACTAAAGATTTATGAAACATGCAAACTACCCATGCCCATTTAATACAAAATAGATAAATAATCCCATTCCAGATAATCCAATGAAGTTTCTAAGTAATCCAATAAAGAAACTGGATTTAAAAAAAATCTTTTTCACAAACAAGACCTAAACACAGAAGAATGAACAATAATCATTCTTCACCAAGTCTTCTAAAAATTGAGAATAAGGAAACACTTCACAACCCATCCTATGAATACAGCATAGTTGTGGCCATAACACAGACAGCACAGAAACAATCGACTAGAGAAATAAAAGAAAATTTCTAAACAAAATTTCCATAATAATATAGATCTTTACAGCAAAGATAATGCAGTATAACTTAGTGGAAATTATCACATCTATTTTCATTTGAGGATAATTTTTAACATGTAAAAGTTAATGCAATTTATCAAAGAAACAGACAAATGAAAAAGAAAGCTATGCAACCATCCTAACAGAATGAAAAGTACTTAATACAGCCAATATGCTTCCTGTTCTTAATAGTAACAGACCAAAACACTCACCTACAAGCTGAAAATGGAAGGAAACTCCTCAACTGGAGAAGGAGAACCAGAAAAAGCCCGAAGCTAAGATCTCACTTAATGGTAAAACACTGAATATTTACCTCCAAAGTTGCTTGCTCTTACCACTTCCAGCTCAACTTTTGTACTCAAGGTTCTAGCCAGTAAAAGCAAGTAACAAAAATAAAAGACATTTGGAGAATGACAAGGAAGAAATAAAACTATTCATTATAGAAGGTAGAATAGCAAGACAGCAATACAATGATATTCACATATACATATATACACATATTCACTGTATATGTGTATATGTGTATATTCACATATGTACATATACAATGATATTCTGTTGTTATGTGCTGACTTACATGTCTCATATACACAAATGAGTTGAGCAGAGTTTCTGCATGCATGCTCATTATAAAAATGTTTTTCTATATGCTAACAAGAAAATATTTATTTTTGGAATTTTAAAAGTAATATCATTAATAATCAAATTAAAAACTGAGAAACTGCAGCATCTATCAAACAAGCGACACAAAAGATCTCTACACCAAAACATAAGAGCTTTATAAGAGAAATTAAAGATTTTTTAATTTACTGTTTTTATTTTTGTATGTATGAGTGTATTTACTCCATGTATGTAAGTACAACCATGTCATGCAATGCCCTGAAAGCCTAGAAATCAAAATCATGTATTCTGCAAAACAGCCAGTTCTGCTGAGGCATCTCTACAGCTCCTAAAGTAAGATTTTTAAAACTGGATAGATAACATGCTCTTCCTGATTTGGAAGATGTAAGTTTTCTCCCTAAATTGGACTATGTTTCACACATAATCCCATCAATTTTTTGACTAGCTCTTCTGAAGAAATAAATAAGCTGATTCTATGAAAAATAAAGGATCTAGACTATCACAGCAATTTTATAAAAATGGACCAAAGGCCATGCAGCATTGGAAGGTCAAAAAAAACTAAAGATTCATACAAAAATGGACATGGATTCATGGGTCTTTCTCATTATACAAACATAAATTCAAAATATATTAGTGTAACCTAATTGTAAAATCAAAAACTATGAAAACACAGGAGAAAGTTTTTATAATCTGACATTAGACAAAGGCTTCGTAGATGTAACACCAAAGTCATGATCCAAAAACCAAAGAGGAATCTGAATTTAATGAAAATTAATATTTCTGTTCTTTTATTATTTTTTTTATTTAATTTTATTTATTTATGTATGTGTATGAATGTACTGTCTGCATGCAGGTCTGTGCACCTGGAGGTCAGAAGAGGGTCTCGGATTCCCCTGGAACTGGAGTTCTCCTGGAATTGGAGTTTCAGACGGTTTTCGGCCACCATGTGGGTGCTGGGGATCGAACCCGGGTCCTCTGCAAGAGCGGTCGGCGCTCTTAACCGCTAGGCCATCTCTCCAGCCCAATATTTCTATTCTTTATGTCAAATTTTAAGAGAATGAAGGGATCACTCACAGCTTGGAGTTTTCTCATTTGATATGGCAAATAAGAGTTTATATCCATGGTATATAAAGAACCATGTCAACTCACTGAGCAGAAATCAACCCAATGAAACAAATAGGTAGAAGGTTTAAACACTCTTCACCAAAGATATCCGAAATACAAACAAGTACACCTAAAGGTCATTAAGGACTTAAAAAAATCATAACCCACGAGATTAAAAATTAAGCACAACATTAAATGTTGGTTAAGATAAAGACTACCTGGATTTCAAATATAATACTGGCAGAATGAAAAATTACACTATCACTTCTTGAAACAGTCTGTTTAAATATACACTTGCCATGACATCCAGTCATTGTGCTCTCAGATATTTACATAAAAATGGAAATACATGCTCCTAAAATGACTTACACACAATTAGAGGAGCTTTGTCTGTAGTAGTAAAGAGGTAGAAGCAAGCCAAATGTCTTTCAACAGGTAAATGTATATCTATTCAATGATTTTTACTCAGCAATAAAAATACTATGCACACCATAATATTAATGCACCTCAAAATAATTATACTTACTCAAAGAAGCCAGTTACAAAAAGCTATGTGGTTACAATTATATATAAGTCTAGAATATACACTGTATACAGAAAAATCAGGTTAATGGTAGTAGCACACATCAATGGTAGAATGATTTTCAAACAGCTCAAAGAAACATTGGAGAAAATAGAATTATTTTCTTGAGTCTAGTGATATTTTATTTATATTTTAATATATGTAGTAAATAAAATGATTCCAACAAAACAAATGTCATAAAACCAGTTCCCAAAACAAAAATAAAAACCATGATAGAAATGGAGGATAAAGATTCACATGTGTCTAGATCTAATTACATGACAACCTCTATTTCTATTTTTTATTATTATATTTTATATGTATGAGTGTATTGCCTGAATGTATGTAAGTGCACCTGTGTCATGCAATTGCCCACAGAGGTCAGAAGAAGCCTTTGGATTCCTGTGGAATGGGAGTTGTGGATGGTTGCTAGCTGCAATGTGGGTGCTGGGAATCAAACCCAGGTCCTCTGCAAGAGCAGCCAGTGCTTTTAACCACTGAGCCATCTCTCTAGCCCCAACTTCTGTTTCTAACATCTGTCCCAATTATTGTGTTCAACATTGTACCAAATGAAATAAAGATTTCCAATAATGTAGAATCTACATAGGCCAATAGAATGAGATATAGTAGGTAAAAACAATAAAACAAATTATGCTAATAGCATAAAACTATTATGTAACAGCATCAGATCCCAAAATTCCACTCAGCCTCCCTTCCCCAGGAGCCCAGAGAGGAACATGTAGAACTCTATAAATATAAACACAAAGCACAAATGCAGAGATGCATGCAAGGAACACACCAGTCTACAAAGTAAATGTACAAACAGGCAGTTTCAGTCTCCTGCACTGCAACTGAGAGGAACCAGGAATCCACTTTCAATGTAAATTAAACTGGTAAATAGAGACATGCAAATCCAAATGCAAAGATGCAAAAGGTTTTAGAATCTGAGACTTAGCAAACTTATTTTAGAAAATATTGAAGATAACGTCACTGACTGAATGTGCCAATGTCTCATTTTCTTCTTCATTTATTTAATTATTTAAGAAGTTAATGCAATGTACTGTGATTATATTAACCCCTCTCCTTAAGCACCTCCCAAGTCCACCCCTCCCTTCCTTCCCATAACCTTTGTGTACTCTTTTTTACTGTTTTTAAGTCCATGAAGTCCAATTTGTGCTGCCTGTATAGTGAGTGTGTGGCCAGCAACTGGAGCCTTGTCTAGACTGCCAAGGGCCACACTCTTAAAGAAAACACTCTCTCTCACAGCAGCTATCAATTGCCTGTAACTTCTTTGCTATGGGTAGGACACTGTGGCCCTCTCTCCTCTCCATGCTGGGATTTCATCTGGCTTGCACTTGCACAGATCCTATGCACACTACCACAACTGCTGCGAGTTCATGTATGCAACTTCCCTGTCATGTCTAGAAAACACTGTTGATTGTAGTCATCCATTGCCTTTGGCTCTGACAATCTTTCCTCCCTCTCTCCCACAATCATCCCTAAGCCTTGGGAGGTAAGGTACTTCATTTTGAGTGATCTGTTGTTTCTTGTTCTCTGCATGTTGGCAAGATCTGCGTCTCTGTGTTAATAGCCATCTACTACCATAAGAAGTTTCTCTGAGGAGGTTTGTGAGATGCATTAATCTATGGGTATATTGATAAGTAATTAGGAGTCAGAAATGTTTTGGGGGAGGTCTATGGATATGGCTTCCATATCATTTAAGTTACCTAAACATGAGTGGTTTGAAATTACACAGTATATGTCTCCTCTCATTGAGACAAAGTCATCCCTAAAAAAAAATACTTCTGTTCTAGACTTGGGAATTTGCCAACAAAGTTGATGTCTAAATGTTCAGAAAATTATTAGGCCTTATGTGTTGATATAGAATAGGTTTATTCAACAAATAAAGGAAGTCAAATAACCTACAAAGACCAGCAAAATAGTGATGTCTAGCTATTACCCTTTAAATGCTTTATTTTTGAGATTTCACACACGTGTAATTATTAAATATGGTCATGTGTACCAAACCCCTTTTGTCCTCCAGCTCTCAAATATACCCTCATCATACCTTTTCCCAACTTTATGTCTTATCTTTTTTGATGATGCACTAAGATCCAGTTAGTGCTGCCCATGTGTGCATGAGTGTGGAGCCATCCACTGGAACATGGGAAGCCTAGCTCTTGCCATATCCTCAATAAATAATGAGTCTCCCTACCCAGCAACTATTCACTGCTCATAGCCCCTCAGTATGGGATGTGGCCTGAAGATCATCTACTCCATCTATGCAAGAATTTTGTCAGCTTGATCTAGTGAAGGTCATGTGCAGATAGCCAGAGCTGCTGTGAGTTCATGAGTGATGCAGCCCTGTCATGTTTAGAAGACAGCATTTCACACTGCACTGCTCCTATCATGAAGCTCTTACACTCTCTTTACCTTCTCGTCCATGATGATCACTGAGCAGTAGTGGTGATGGGGTTAATATGGATATCCCATATAGGGCTAAGGACTACATCTCTTAATGTCAGAACTGTGATCAGTTATTCACCTCTGTGTTGACAGTTGTCCACTGCCAAGGGAAGCTTTCTCTGACCAAAGATGAGAGAAGCCCAGGTCTATAGATATAGACATAAATATTTGGAAGGCAGTTTGACAGCCTGATGGTAGGGAGCTTCCTTTGCCACGAGCAGGTATAACACAGCCCTGCTAAGGAAAGGGGGACTACAGTACCCGCCTGCAGCCACTGTACAAAACTTACCTCTCGTTGCAGAGGTCAGTAAGATACTTTGTAACCCAACCTGAGAAGTACTTCGTACTAAGGTCCTTAATCTGGGAAAAACAGAACGTTTCCCACCCTTGGCCATGATTTTTTCCACCTGCCCAGAGACTGCTGGCCCCTGGACAGGAATTTCAGGCTGATGGCTGATGGCCTATCTTCAGCCTATGTCCACTCACAACTCACTTCACCACACCAGCTATCCAGATTGGTGGCTAAGGACCGCTGTCCAACCCACTGCTCATTCAAACGAAACACAGGCCTGCTTTGGCCTGTATGCACACACACACACACACACACACACACACACACACACACACACACAAAGATGGCTGGGAATTCTGTAATGATGGTGATAGAAAATTCAATTTGTTGCCTGCTACAGCCTGCTTTTATAAGCAAAATGACATCAGCTCCCAGAACCAATCACAGACCCCCAATTCCATGCTTCTGCACACTGCTGCCCCACACAGCATCATGCACCTGGGCCAAGTTGTCAGCTCCTTCTTGGGGTGGAATCAGAGAAGTCCCCTGACTCCTACTCACATGGTGCCTTGAGGGGTACTAGCTGAGAACTAGTCCCCAATTCAAACTGGATCTTCCTACACCTGACCCTTTATCAAAACAACAATAGCATTTTCTAACATAGGGTCTATGACCTCTCAGGTATGGCCTTTTTTGACCAGAATTACTGTATAAGTTTAGTTTTTCAATTGACTTTCATATTAACTTACTCCCTATTTCTTCAAAATATACCTAAGAGATATAAAACAGCTCTGGGGACCTTGGCAAGCTTACATCTAAGTCTTTCTTTTTAAGGTCTTTTATGATTTTAAGATTTTTTTTATCTTTTAAATTTTCATTTTTATTATTTGTTTTTTTTCACATAAATTTATTTTTATTTTTTTAACAAATCTAGACCTGTGTCCTCGCCCATCCCCCCACCCCACCAGAGCTCATGCATTCTGCCAAACATGCTTTTCATCTTTTTCTCAGTCTTTCTCAATATTCTCCATGAGGAAGTTGACTGTTCTGAGCAGAAGTTCACTGTTTCAGTCAGTTCTTGGATGCAGTCCTTTCTGTTGTTGTTGTTGTTGTTGTTGTTTCCAATATGCATCATGCCCAACTGCTTTGGACAAAAGCTCAGGGGGTCCAACACAAGAAATACTTACAACTAGGTAACTGGCATTAGCATCCACAGATGAGGGATATCATTCGTCGTTTGTTTTTCTGGGACTGTGTTACTTCACTCAGCATGATGTCCTCTAGCCCCAGCCATTTTCCTGCAAAGCTCATGATGTCGTCTTTCTTTACTGCTGCATAGAACTCCATTGTGTAGATGTACCACATTTTCTCTATCCACTCATCAGTTGAGGGGCATTTGGGTTGGTTCCAGCTCCTTGCTATTGTGAAGAGAGCTGAAATAAACATGGCTGTGCATGTATCTCTGTGGTGGGGTGAGTCTTGAGGGTACATGCCCAGGAGTGGTATGGCTGGGTCGGGTGGCAAGTTCATTCCCTTTAAATGTAGGAACTCGGCAAGGCTGCCCCCTGTTACCACTCCTCTTCAATATAGTGCTTGAAACACTTGCTAGAGCAATAAGGCAAGAAAAGGAAATTAAAGGAAGTACTAATTGGAAAAGAAGAAATCAAGCTATCCCTATTTGGCTGAAGATATGGTTGTTTACTAAGGGTGCCAAAAACTCCACCAGAAAACTCCTAGAAACGATTAACAGCTCAGCAAAGTGGCAGGATACAAAATTAACCTAAAAAAAATCAATGGCCTTTCTTTACACCAACAACAAGCCAACTGGAGAAAGAATTCAAAGAGACCTCCCACTCACAAAGCCTCAAAACAATAAAATACCTAGGAACCAAACCTAACCAAAGACACCAAGGATCTCTACAACAAAAATTTTAAATCTTTAAAGAAGAAATTGAAGAAGACATCAGAAGATGGAAAAACCTCCATGCTCATGATTGGGAAAATTAACATTGTAAAAATGTCCATTTTATCCGAAACTCTTGTATAGATTTAACACATTCCAATCAAAATCCCCAAGAGTTTCTTCACAGGCTTGGAAACAAATCCTTAAATTCATTTGGAAACAAAAGACCCTGGATAGTCAAAACAACCCTGAGTGAAAAGAGCTACACCAGGGGGGATCTCTATACCAGACTTTCAAACTATACTACAGGGCTGTAGTCTATAAAAACATCCTGGTACTGGCACAAACAGACCTGTGACCAATGGAACAAAACCGAAGATCCAAATCTGATCACATTACAATTTCAGCCATCTTTATATTTGACAAGGGGGTCAAGAAGCCACAATGAGAAAAGAACAGCATCTTCAGCAAGTGGTGTTGGCAAAAGGGATCCCACTTGTAGAAGATGAAATTGACCCCTACCTCTCGCCCTGTACAAAAGTCAACTCCAGATGGATCAAAGACCTCAACATGAAACCCCAAACTCTGATGGCGATAGAAGAAAAAGTTGGCAGCAGACTACAAGACAAGGTGTAGGAAAAGACGTCTAAATCAACACCGCTGCACAAGAATTAAGGTCAACAATGACAAATGGGACCCCATTAAACTCAAAGCTTCTGTTACATAAAAAGAAACAATCAAGGAAGTAAAGAGAAATCCCACAGAGTGGGAGGAAACCTTCACTGCAGATACATCTGACAAAGCATTGAATTTCCAGAATATAGAAAACTATCTCAAAAAAAAAAAAAAAAAAAACAAAGAAAAAAGAAAACAAATGACCCACTCAATAGATGGAGCAAAGAACTGAACAGAGATTTCACAAGTGAGGAATTAGAGATGGCTGAGAAACACCTTAAGAATTGTTCAACATCACTAATCATTAGGAAATGCAAATCAAAACCACTTTAAGATATCATCTTACTCCAATAAGACTGGTTAGGATCAAGAAAACAAATGATACCAAATGCTGGAGAGGTTGTGGGGAAAGGGGAACACTCATCCACTGCTGGTGGGAATGTAAACTCGTACAGCCACTATGGAAAGCAGTGTGGAGAACCCTTGGAAGACTTGGAATGATTTTAAGATTTTCAATAGAGGCTTAAAACCCATAATTTTACATTTAAAGCTCTCATTTTTGTATAAGTTAATTTTTAAAATTACTTTATAACCAAACAAATCATGGCTATGGATCAACTTTACTTCTTGGGCCACTGGCTCAAGAGCCTTTAAGAAAATTTTATCATTATTTAATAAACCATCAACTCCAATTTATGCTGTCTATAAACTTCTGGGTTTCAGGCTCTCCCCTGGAACATGGCTGGCCTTCCAGGAGCCACACTTTTAAAGAAAACTGACTCTCCCTCTCCCAGAAGCCATCAACTATCCATAGCTCCTCAATTAGAAGTGGAAACTCATTAACCCCTTCTCATTCCTTGCTAGAATGCTCACTGGCTTGATCTAGTGAAGGTCTTGTGCAGGTAGCCACAGCTCACAGCTCTATTTCATGAGAAGCATCCCTGTCATATGTAGAGGGCATTGTCTGGCTCTAGTCCTCCATGACACCTGGCTCTAACAATCTTTCTGCCCTCTCTTCCATGATGGCCTTCGAGTCTCTGGTGGAAGGGACAGATGGCATGACACAGATGTCCCATTTATGGATGAGCACTCCACACTCACTGATTCTCTGCACTTTGGCCAGTTGTGGGTTTCTATATTAACTGTATCTACTGTACAAAGAAACTTCTCTGAAGAGATTTGAGAGCTGACCTAATCTAAGGGTACAGAGAAGTGAATTTAGAGTACAGTTTGATACTGTGTTCATTTAGGCAAATAATAGTAGTAAGTTCAAGCCTGGGGCCTGTCAGCTCCCCAACCAAAGGTTCTTGGCCATTATTGCAGTGTCAGGCATGTGTTTCCTCCTGAGAAGTAGTCCCTTAATCCAATCAGACACCACTTGGTTAGTCTCATAGCATTAATCACACTATTGCACCCATGGGTGTATTTTGCCTTGCAGGTCTCATCATTGCAGTGTATTCTTGTCTGAGTTTTCTTTATAACATGTTTGATATAACTTTACAGTAACAAGTATTATTTTTAAGTATACTTTTCAGGTAAAATATTTTAATAACTCTCCTTCATGAACATTACATAGTACAGTAACAACAAAGGAGATATTGTATAAAATGTTTGTGTGATTCCACTTTCAGATAATAAACATCAATAAAATGAAAATTTCAGTAATGTATTTACATCGGAAATAGAGTAGAATGTTATCCCTGGACTCTTGTAACAAAATAATTTTTAATTGAGAAAAGTCCCATATGCTATAACTCTGGAAGTTGTTAATTATTAACAATATGCAAACCAGTTTATGTTCCTGAGCTTCAAATTCTACAATACACAGTTCTTAATCTAATGAATAGTTTAATATGAATATTAAAAAATCACAGAGAAAATATTATCTACATATAGCACAGCCAAAGGCAGAAATGCAAAATATAGTGCCTGGATATGAATACACCAAGCTAGAAGTGGGAAACGTTGGGACAGCTACACTCACGTGCTGACCATAAGAAGTTACTTGATTATGTAAATTCACACAGCGTGTAAAATTACAGTTGTTGGACTTCACAATGTTTTGTGTAACATGTAGGGTTGTGACTGTCAATAGTGATAGTTAATATGTCAGGATCTAGAATCACCCAAAGGATAAGCTTCTGAACTTGCCTGTGAGGTAGTATCTGGACTAGGATAATCGAGGTAGAAGATCCATCCTAACTGCCAGATAAATAAAAAGAAGACAAGAGGAGCTGAGCAGTAACACTTAAGTTCTCTGCTTCCTGGGCACAGACACATTGCCATGAGCTGTCTCCAGTTCCTGCTGTAAGGACTTGCCTGTAATGATTGAGTGTACTCTCAAACTGTAGGTCAAAATAAACCCTTTTGCCACTAAGTTGCTTTTGTCAAAGAATTGTATCAAAGGAAAAGGAAAATTAAGACATAGGGCTATGAATCTCAATGTGTTGAGGGTGCTTGCCTAGACATTCTCATTTTGTGTATGTAGATTTTGCCAATAGGAATGAAGATTCACAATAGCTCAGTATGTAGTAGGGATCTCAATTTCCAATGAATGATATGTTGAGACATTCAGAAGGAAGACATGGATACTGGGCCTATTAAACTCTGAAGCTACTTCTCAAAACCTCTGGTCTTCATCACAGTGAAATTCCTTTCCATGACCTGTGTGCTGTACTATGAGCTTTCTTCCTTGGCCATCACTGTCCCCTGCCAATGTTTTGCCATACAATATTTCCTCAGTGACATATTCCTCCCCATTCAATACTAGGCAACAATAGCTAAGAATCTAAACACAGCCACATTACAACATCACACTATAAAAGAAAGGGCTCAAGAATGGATAAACTGTGAATAGCAACTGGGATAATCAACAACACAAAAGGACAGGACATATTATGTCATAGATATTTCTTTCCCTTTTTTTAAATTTTATTTATTTTTGTATGCGTATGAATGTACTGTCTGCATGTAGGTCTGTGCACCCGTGTTGTGCAATGTCGGAGGTCAGAAGAGGGTGTCGGATTCCCCTGGAAATGGAGTTCTCCTGGAATTGGAGTTACAGACGGTTCTCAGCCACCATGTGGTTGCTGGGGATCGAACCCGGGTCCTCAGCAAGAGCATTCGGTGCTCTTAACTGCTAGGCTATCTCTCCAGCCCAGATATTAATTTCTCTATTAACATTTCTTTATACTGAAGTTGTTGGTAACTTCTGCCCTACTTTACATTGGGAAATTTAAAGTTTCTGCAGGTGGGATTGAAAACTCATGAAACCCCTATGGAAAGCAGTGTGGAGAACTCTTAAAATAAGACTAAAAATGAACTATCATTTGACCCAATCATACCATTCCTGAGTATATACCCAAAGGATTCATCCTATAGCAGGAACATGTGCACAACCATGTTATTGCTGCTCTTTTCACAATAGAGAAGAGCTGGAAGCAACCCAAGTGTCCCTCAACTGATGAGTAGATAATGAAAATGTGGTACATTTATACAATAGAGTTCCCTGCAATGGTAAAGAAAGATGACATCATGAAATTTGCAGATGGGACAAGAAGCTGTTAAGTAAAGTAACACAGTCTCAGAAAAAACAAAGGATGTATGTCATCCCTCATTTATGGATTCTAACACCAAATCTTTATATGTAAGTAAGTAGTTAATTGGTCAGTAAAGATCATCCACATTGACTCATATCAATATAGATATAGCTTAAAGTATATGTCTCTATTTTCCTCAGTTCTAAGATTTAGGAGAAAGAATAAATCTCTTTTTTAAGTACATTAAAACATACATCAACTTGCTACGGTGATTTAGACATGTAAAGTCATATTTCTTTTTACCTGCATGCAAGTTTATGGTAAAACTGTGAATCCCCAAATGTGTTTTGGAGTTAACCTGTAGTTTCTTTTCAGACTTTGTAAATTTGCCATATATATGGAAAGTAATACAAATATATTGAGAAAAAATACTGATATAAAAGTAAACTAAAGAAAAATCAGAGATGTAAAGTATTAGGAAATGAATATCAATTACAAATGTTAACAAAGCCTGTTAAATTCCTGATTGAGCCAAAAATCAGAATATTAATGCATTATAGAGGATATCAATCTTAAAGGAAAGGGAATATAGTCTAAAAGAAAGAAATGACTTCTCACTAGTAAATTCTTAAAATATTTTTCACATTAAAAAATTTTTATAATGCTTTTATTGATGTTTTGTGTATTTTAGACATCATTTCTCAGTTCAGTTTAGACATATTCCCCTTTCTCTTCCCCCTGCCCCAGCCCAGATCATGCACTCTGCCATAACTATCCTGCATCTTTCTCTCAGTCTTTTTTTATGTTTCGGAATTCACATTTTCCTCCTTTAATTTTATATTACTCTAAAATATGCATACATACTGTCCACTCATATGCAATAATTATAGAGTCTGAAAGTAAGTGGTGGATTGATTCTAGAGCCTGTTAAGATGTTTACATTGTAACAACATAGTTGCTTTCATATAAACAGAAATATAACATTGTTCAGCTTGCCTTTCATCTGGGGATTTGGTTTTAAGCATCCACAAATGAGGGAGACCATTCTCCGCTTGTTTTTCTGGGACCGTGTTACTTCACTGAGCATAATGGCTTTGAGTTCCATCCATTTACCTGCAAAGTTCATGATGTCATCTTTCTTTATCACTGAGTAGTACTCCATTGTATAGATGTACCATTGTGTAGAGGACAATTTATAGAAGCTGGTTTTCTGCCATATGAATCCCAAATATCTAAGATGAGGCTGGGTAGCTGAAGCCTTTACCTGCTGAGCTATCTTTCCAGCCATCTTTTTTATTTCTTATAAGAATTGTTAAATATAAAGTAGAAAAAAAATTCTTTACTTAGCTGGTACTTACCCTATAATTTAGGAAATGCATTTCTCAGCAGCTTCAGCTAATAATCTTTTTAATAATCTAACCACATAAAAGGTTAAGAATGTTTATAGAAAATCTGCCTTTGAGGAAAGTTTGGGTTGATTTTGCTCCTAAGAGAAGAGAAATTCCTAAGTTGTGTCAAGTGGCAAAAGCAGTAACTTTTAACCAGGTGCCTGAGCATTTATCCCCTGTTAGAAGGTAAGTTCCTGTTAGAAGGCAAGTCCCGGGGCTGGAGAGATGGCCTAGCGGTTAAGAGCGCCGACCACTCTTGCAGAGGACCCGGGTTCGATCCCCAGCACCCACATGGCGGCCGAGAACCGTCTGAAGCTCCAATTCCAGGAGAACTCCAGTTCCAGGGGAATCTGAGACCCTCTTCTGACCTCCGCAGCATTGCACGATACGGGTGCACAAACTTGCATGCAGACAGTACATTCATGCACATACAGAAATAAATAAAATTAAAAAAAAAAAGAAGGCAAGTCCCCATTGATTCTAGTTTTTGAAAGTAAGCCCAAGTGTTCTTCCTTTATGACAAATCCACTCAAGTCCATTCTGGACTTGAAAGTACAGGAATGCCCCTTGCCATTTGAAGGTACTCTGGTTTATAACAGTATGATGAGTGTAACTTGCTTGTCAACAGTGACAAAAGAATGTCTCACCCCCATGTAATCTAAAATCATCAACAACCTAGTTTTTCAAACATTTAAAGAAAAGGGGATAGGACTTAATCAAATCTTACTTTAGCCTACCAGAAGTATTACTGAACTAATGAGAATGGAAGGAGGCATATTTTTCTTAATCTTAACCTATACAAATATAGACATTTAACGCAATATTAAATGTTACATTTGGGTGTTTCTGTTTTCTATAAATTATTATTATTACTATTATTTAAAAATTATATGCATAAGTGTGTGTATATGGTTATGTGCCTATAAGTGCAGATATTTGTGAAGTCCAGAAGAGGGCGTTAGCTCCCCTGGAGCTGGAATTACAGATGATTGTGGGCCTCCCAATTGAGTACTAGGAACTGTACTCAGAACTTGTGCATGGAGCCATGGGTCCAGCCTCAGTGGGTGTTTCTAGTTTTTCCTATGACTGGTACAAGCTATTTTCCACAGGGATCATGGTCAGCCACATTTAAGTCCTTTTATACAAAAACAAGCATCCTGTAAAACTTAATCAGCTTATCAAAAATAATTTGCATTAATGATGATGATGAGAATGATAATATGTATAAAGAAAAACAGCAACATGTTCCAAAGCAAGGACAATAATCAAAGACACAGATGATAAGTACAGATTCACTGCCATAATACATTTCCAACTGTGTGCTAAAGCTGGCATGGGCCAGCTCAGGAAAGCCTGCTGTTTGCTTTCAGGCATTCTGTGAAAGGCTGCTAAAATATACCTATTATTAAATGTCTAATTATATAAAATTACAATTAAATGAATTGTTGAAAACAATTGTAGTAAGAAGTTTAAATACTTCCTAGTTATTTGACTACATTTTATGGTTTTCAATGCTTGAGGTTATTTATATCGATTGTTATTTTGGTTTTCAGAAGATGAAATAATGGTGTGCTATTGCACATATTTGCCAGGCTTCTGCTTAGTAACATCATGCCAGTAGGTTGGAACTGTCTGCAGTGGAAGTACTGTCACCACAGTAGTGAGCAAATGCTACTTATAAGTCCCATTCCTCTCATGCTGTCAGTCGATAAACCATCACCATCACATCACTGCAGACACTTAACATGAAGGACTGATCACAGTCACAAGTGAGTGTGGCAAAAGGGTGACGTGCTTTCATTACAGCATCACAAACAATAAATGTGAGGAAATGCCTTCACAATCCCATCTTCCATTTTGTCCCCAGGGTAAGTGTATCATCATTACATGGAACTTAAGAGATTTGAGACTTTGTAACAAATATTCATTTAAAATTTTCCATAAGGGGCAGGAGAGAAGGTGCAGTGGTTAAGAGCACTTACTATTTAATTGGAGAACCAGAGTTCAGATCCCAGAACCCACACCAGACTGCTCACAAATGCTTATAATTTCTGCTCCAAGGACTCTGGCAACCCCTCTAGACTCCATGGATACTTGCACAGTCACGTGTGCATGTGTGTGCATTGCATGTGTTTGCATACATACAAACACACACGCGCGCACGCGCACACACACACACACACAAACACACAATCAACCTTTAAAAATGCTTACAACCCCAAGCATGGTTGTCCATAGCTTTAATCCCAGCACTCAAGAGGAATAAGAAGGTGGGTCTCTGTGAGATGGCTGACAGTCTGCTCTATATAGGGAGCTTCAGGCCACCTGGAGCTACAAGGAGACCTCGTCTCAAAAAAANGAAATAATTTTATTAAAATTATTATTAATTATTAATTTTATTTAAAATTGCCATTGAGGGGATTATTTTACATTTTTAGGAAAAATATAAGCCATGGTCTCAAAAAAAATATAGCAGAACATAAACTAATAATAATCCGGGGCTGGAGAGATGGCCTAGTGGTTAAGAGCGCCGACCGCTCTTACAGAGGACCCGGGTTCGATCCCCAGCACCCACATGGTGGCTAAGAAGCATCTTTAACTCTAGTTCCAGGGGAATCTGACACCCTCTTCTGACCTCCATGGCATTGCACGATACAGGTGCACCAACCTGCATGCAGATAGTACATTCATACACATAAAAATAATAAATAAAAAATGTTTTAAAAGAACTGACAAAAAATTCTATGCAAGAGAGATTTGACCATCAGCAAAATAAGGATTATTAATATGAATGAAATTTAAAAGTACCCTGGATGCTTTAATCCGTGTCTATACATCAGTAATTTAGGAGACTTTAAACCTACCCAGCTTTAAATAAGCTCTGTTTCCTATGAACATATTCCTTTGGAGTTACACAAATCAAGGATATTCCCAAAATCCCAAAATAAAGTATCAGTAGATAGTCATGTGATAACATTATGAACAGATTTGCCTCAATGAGTACATGCAATAACAGTAAAAAGTAGTTTTGGGGAAACAGACTTTGACATGTGCAATGATAAAAAAAGGGGGGGGAGGAATATGCATTAAAAGAGGTGAGTAGTAAAAATGGTGAGAATATTTGAGACAACAATTGCTAGAGTTTTTTAACTATAGGATTTCTTGAAGTACTACCTCTCAGGTTTATAATCTTAGAACTATAACACTCATACAAAACTACAACACTGAAACAAAACCAAATGACCAGTTCAAGTGCATATATTTGGAAAAATTGGGAATTTTATTATTATTTTTTTTTATTTATTTTTATTTCTGTATGTGTATCAATGTACTGTCTGCATGCAGGTCTGTGCACCCGTGTCGTGCAATGCCGCGGAGGTCAGAAGAGGGTCTCGGATTCCCCTGGAGCTGGAGTTCTCCTGGAATTGGAGTTTCAGACGGCTCTCGGCCGCCATGTGGGTGCTGGGGATCGAACCCGGGTCCTCTGTAAGAGCGGTCGGCGCTCTTAACCGCTAGGCCATCTCTCCAGCCCC
>VZQC01000181.1:2403623-2522941 GCA_009823505.1 Rhizomys pruinosus | reverse complement strand
CAGGAATGGAATATGTAGGAAATGAGGGATAATATGAAAAGACCAATTCTGTGCATTATAGACATACAAGAAGTGGAATAATTTCAGGTCAATAGCATTTACCATATCTTAGCAGGACTACAGAAAACAACTTCCATAATTTAAAGGAAAGACATATCAGTACAAAAATGCAAAATACACAGAACAAAAATTACACAGGGAAAGAGCATAAAGTTGTCACATAATGTAGTAATTACACAAAATATACATAGCAAGGAGAGGGAACTGAAACCTGCAAGACAAAAAAAAGTTAGATATAAAGGACATCCCATCAGAATTGCAGCTGACTTTTTAATGCAAACTATGGAAACCAGAACAGCCTTGGTTAAATATACCAAGTTTGGGGGCTGGAGAGATGGCCTAGTGGTTAAGAGCGCCGACCGCTCTTACAGAGGACCCGGGTTCGATCCCCAGCACCCACATGGCGGCCGAGAACCGTCTGAAACTCCAATTCCAGGAGAACTCCAGTTCCAGGGGAATCCGATACCCTCTTCTGACCACCGTGGCATTGCACGACACGGGTGCACAAACTTGCATGCAGACAGTACATTCATACACATACAGAAACAAATAAAATTAATAAAAAAATTTTAAAAATAATCCAATGAGTTTGTATTTGAAGTACAGTATACAAAATACAGATTTACACTGGTGTTTGGGATCGAAGGAAGGCTGTTGTCATTGAGTATGTGATTATATGTTGGGAAGTCTAAGATTCCAAGGGATTTTTATCAGCCTCTCTTGCTCTCTAGCTCTTAAAAAAAGAAATTCAGGCTTTGTCAGGTTTTCTTCATAACACGGATCTATGAAAATAAAAAGTATGTATTATTGTTCCTTAGTCAACACAGAGTTTGATTTTAAAAAGAACAAAAGTTCTGGTCTCAGTGGTTTGTTTTAAGATTTCAAGCCATTATTGCTGGATTCTTTAATAAGCAAAAATGATAAAGTAGATTCAAAGGGATAATATTTTAAGTACCCTAAAAATGGTAAGATAGGAGAAATACAATATGTTCTGATATTTGTGCTTTTACCCATAAAGTTCACCACATATCCATAACAATCAAAAGTCTAATAAATGTATATTTGCTACCAGATTCACTATTCAGAATTTTTCTATTTACCAAATTGGAGAAGTCTTTCTAAATTAGATTTTTAACACCCTCTGACTTTCATTATCAGGTTTCCCAAGAGTATGAGCTCCAAAGAACTTTTTGTTAAATATAAAATTTATAGTCTCATATTCTTTCTGAAGCCATATTTTCATACATAAGATAAAAATAAATTTTAGGTATAGTAAGTCACCAACAAAGATTATAAATGTTAAAGAACACTTAGGTGCATCCAAGTATAAAGTTCCTATTTTTAGCTCTGAAGAGCAGAAGTAATGTGGAATGATAAACAGAAATATTGAAAAATCCAATTTAGATCATAATTAAACACTTCCATTTTCTATACCACAAAAATAGGGTAAAGTCATAGGTATATAGATAAGAATTATGAAATAAGGGCTCTGATCTTTGAAATATCTGATTACCAGCATATTTTTGTCTTAAAGGAATAAGGCTATTCTGAAAGGGTACATTAACAAATAGCAACCAGAATGCTTGGATCTTAGAGTTACGACTGCACTGAACTCGGAACTATTAACTTCAGGTGAGCCACTGAAACTGAGCCAAACTTTAGTCACTTGAAAAACAAGCCTCATGACCCAAAATAAAATGCCTAGAATGTGTTACACCTCCAAAATCATCTGATTTCTGAAACTATTCTTTTAAAAAGCAAAGCAAAAAGTGTGTTATGTGGCTAGCCAAGGTGTTCTGCACCTGCGGCCCCATCTACCTGGGAAGATAGGGAAGGAAAAACCCTTGAGCCAAGACTTATAGGCCAGGCTGTGCAACATAGCAAGACTGTATCTCAGATGAAAACAAAATAAATCAAGTCAAAATAAAACAAGCAAAACATGAGACACAGTTTAGAAATTAATTCAGTAAGTACTCAATGTTTCTCACTATTACCATAAAATTACTCTGGTGAGCAGCCACTCAGTTAACAGTATAAAGAGGGGAATGATAAAACATGCATAAAACATTCTTGACAGGAAACTGCACAAAGGAAAATAGGGACTAACTTTAAAACTAAGTAAATTATTATGATTTTTTTATTTTGATCAAAAGGTAAACACACTGTATTGTTGTGAGACCCAGCATCCACAACACAAGCCTACACAGCCTGAAGCAACCACAGAAGAACTTCTGAAATGAAAATGGGCATCCAGAGGCTATGGCTTATTAGAAAGACCTCACTCTTTCCTGCATTGACTGGTTTTTGGACTGTGCTACTTCTTTAGAGGCTTCACATTGGCAGATTCTCAGACAATACTTTGGGAATGGGGCATGTCAACTCATGTTAGAAAATCTACTCAGTCACTGGAAATGGCTCATAAGATCATGCCCAGGGGTTTTCTCGCAAATACTTGGTCTTTGTCTCTTCCCTAAACCTTGTCTGCTACTAAGGGTGTTCCTAGCACTAAGATTTATTCAATGACTAAAAGATTTTGTTGTCAAAAGCAGGAACATGGCTTCAATATTTTTCCATTGAAAAGATTCTAAAACAAATCCCTTTGAGATGTTGAGCAGAACTCTAGGAGTCCAAAGCATAGAGGATGTTTTTTAGAACAGTGCCACCTCACCTTGATTCTAGAACCAACTTAAGATCTGGGAACCAGCAGAAAGGTATGGTCCAATAGATCCAGATGTTCTACGAGCTCTCTAGTACAAGAATATAGAAAGTTGGTAGTCAGTGAGTTAGAGAGAACTCATGCAAAGGTTTGAAGGAAACCTTAAAGTTCTTGAAAGTGGAGACACCAAACCTAATGCAGACAATAACAATATAACAGATTAAACATTTCAAAAAAGAAATTTTTTTTAAAATTAAAGCTTCAATGTTTGCTATACATTTCTAAAAGTTGGAGGGTTCTCTTTGATGGATTTCCCAATGGTTTCTGTTCCTTCACAGAATTGAATCAAACATTTTTGTTTGATTTGAAGAATTGAAATCAAACATTTTTAACAACAGGATTCTTTTCAATGTATATAACTTATAAGTCTTTTACTACTTCTAAGTCATTTTAATATATACATATTTTAAATATTTTATTATTCTTATTTAATGTATATGAGTATATTGCCTGGATTTGTATAAGTGCACCCCTGTCACACAATGCTTGTGGAGGTCAGAAGTAGGTGTTGGATCACCTGGAACTGGAGTTATGGACAGTTGTTAACCATCTTCTGGGTGCTAGAAATTGAATCTGGGTCCTGCAAGAACAACCAGTGCTGGGGCTGGAGAGATGGCCTAGCAGTTAAGAGCGCCGACCGCTCTTACAGAGGACCTGGGTTCAATCCCCAGCATCCACATGGCGGCTGAGAACCATCTGAAACTCCAATTCCAGGAGAACTCCAGTTCCAGGGGAATCCGACACCCTCTTCTGATCTCTATGGCGTTGCATGACACAGGTGCACAAACCTACATGTAGACAGTACATTCATACACATACAAAAATAAATAAAATTTAAAAAAAAAGAACAACCAGTGCTATTAATGGCTGATCCAACTCTGTAGTCACTAAGTCATCTTAACAAGTTTATACAATATCTAATTTTATAAGGCTGAAGTTACCATGATAATAGCTGTAGCCACATTCCTAATATTAATACAGCCTCAAAATAGAAATCTTTCTACTAATACAAATCTATACATATATAATATTTAGTGATGAAATCTGATAAGAAATATGTGAATATATGATAATGCTGCCTAATGTTCTAAAAGAGCTATTCTAGTTGATGGGATACAGTGATAGAGGTAATGTTCTACATTAGCCATATATCATATAAATACTGATATATGATAATATACTAATTACTAGAGAGAATGCTTTTAAATGTATTATCTTCCTTAATATTGAAAAAAATATATACATAATTGCTTTGCTATAACTTTAACTTGCATCATAATTTATGTAACTTGCCATTTCACATTATTTTTACATTTATCTTACATCGGTATTTTTAATAGTATTCAGAGACGTTCAGTGTGGTTTGTAATGTAATTAGCAGTAGAATATCAGGAACTAGATACCAAGATTGTTTGCTGGAAGTTCATATATCTTCATATATGTGTGTGTGTGTGTGTGTGTGTGTGTGTGAAAAACAACGGGGCATCCAGAATCTATTAAAACTTGGTTGGTCTAGTGTTTTAGGGGATAGACATGTCTACTTTGATTTAAGAATTCTACAATGTATACATATATTTAAACTTCATATGTGAGCATATCAATATGTATAATTTTATGCAACTGGATTAGCCCCAAATAAATTTAACCTAAACATATTTTTGTCTAAAACATCTGCTATGAGGGAAAAAATCATCTCCATCTGAATGCCTTATAATAGCTTTGATAAATCTGAGCAAGATTAATAATTATGCTATGACATCATTCACAGAGTAACAAGTAGCTTGTCCTCATATACAATATGAGTTCTAGACCCTTGTCTATAGCACAGTTCAACATTCCCCATAAAGCAACAACATGTGGCTATTAAGGAAGGTATTGTCCTATAGATTCTGCTCAAACACTCTGCATAGAGGGTGGTTGTTATTCTGTTTGTCAAGTATCAGCCTGTCTGAGTCACCTTTTCTGATGAGGTTGTCAGCCTTTCTCATGTATGAGAGTCCTTTAATGTGTATGTGTTCTATTGGTTAAGCACTCCATGCAAGGGAATATTCAATGAATCCATGAGTTTCTCACAATAAAGCATTATAAAAGTTGCCTGCTAGTGGGTTTGACATGAAAATCACTTGAGTCGTTATAAAAACAAATTTATTCATAAAACAAGGATTAAGCATCTTACCTAGACCAGGTATAATCTTGGAAGTACAAAGGTGATAATGATAATGATAATGCCACAGGAAGCTCAAGCGAGGAAATCAATACACAAACCCAGTGCAATATTGACATTCTGCCAAGACAGAGAACTGGAGGATAGGATATTCTACCCAAGGTCATTGGGAGGGGCACAGAGAGCTGAGTATGCCATACCATATACTTGACCCTGTTTGTAAAATTGGTATTTGGACATCCTCCAAATATATATTTTCCTTTAAAAACAACTGGCCATTTAAAACTCAAATATAGTAGGATATAATTCCCACCCATCAAAAAAGCACTGCTGGTCCAAAATATCTGAATATAAACTATATATAATAAAATGAGAGATGAGAGAAACAAAATTCCTTCATTTATATGGTCAAGAGAAAATAAGATCTCCTCTTGCTAGTATCTTGCAAGCATTTGTACCTTCCAGAAATTATATTTACTAAGAGGTTGCCAAATATAACTAGGTAAACTCAGGAGGAAGTTGCAGATTGCCTTCCACAATTGCCGTCTCTAATGGCAAAGGTACTGAGAAGGTATATTTCCCAAATGTAATTTTACAATTGGGCTACAGCTATGCCTCTGTTAACGTCTTTGCATCAATATTTGATGGTATTTAGGGTGAGAATTCTCTCTAACACAACAAATTGACAGAAGCCTGGAGCCTCCAAGAAGTGAGAATGTACACTGTAATGTGAAACACAACATCAAGCACTTTCCTTGGTGAACTCCCTCAGCCTTGAGACAACAAATCAAACACCCTCTGGAGAAGTAGGTCCTAAGGATGAGGAATGGCAGCACTCTGAGCAAAGCCTAGCTCCTAACTAATTTATAATACTGATTCAAAAAATGTGTTGAGTAACTCCCAGGCTGCCATAAAAATGAATTTCCCCTTTCAACTTTGCTGAAGTGATGCAAAAAGCCATGTTGACAAACAAGAAGTAGAAGTACACTTAGTTGATCTCAACTCTAAAGAAATAAAACACTGGCATCATATGTGCCCAGAGAACCAAGCAGTTCCCTAAGTCACAATCATTTTAGAGTGAACGCTTGGCAAAGAGTTTTTACTTTTATTGATATTTTTGTCTTTATTAAACTGAGAATGGGAATAAAATTCTTGCAATTTTCACAGTATTTGATGCTCTGAGTATCTATATTATGATGAATATGGTTTCCCGTTGCATTGGTGGGACTGTCGTGTACCATCTCTGAAATAACTCTTGTTTTAGATATGAAGTCTTGTATTTGCTTGCTAAAAACAAAATCAATGTACGTTATTTTTAAGTTTAAAAAAGCCACATTTGTCATGAAGTCCTAAGGACTCCAGAGGAGTCCTGACAAAGGAAAACAGATAGGAGGAAAAACTTATTAGGTGGACTAAGTTCCAGTGACCTCTTCTGGTACCCTGCAATGCAGTGATTTTTCAACTGTTTAGCTTTCTGCCATCCAAGGAAATGGCAGTAAATTCAGGCCACTGTGCAGAGGCTGAAGTGCAGGCAGGTCACTGGAGCTCTGGGCACCAGTAATTCACAAAAAGGAACAAAAGCAAATAAAAGGGGAAAATTCAAAGCATCATAACACAGGAAAGTCACGCTTTGTCAGGCTGGGACTCATTTTGTAGAAGAAAACAGAATCTCAGTAAAGGGTAGAAAGAAATGGGATGGGGTGGGATTAGATATTAGATATGTCTATGTAAAAGACATCCCTTAATCACTGAGTAAAAAATTCAAAAGACTCAGAGAAATGCTAACACCATATGCCAGTTTCTATAGGGCAGATATAATTCATGCTGTATCCCAAATAAAGAAAAGTACATTTTTTTTGGTTCCACACACCTATTTTGATATATCGATAGCACCCAACAAAGACTTTCAGTGTCAGTTCAATAGTTAAAATAATTCTGAAAGAAGTAAAAATAAATAGAATCTAATTCTTTATTCAACAATCATATATATATATATATATATATATATATTGTTTTCTACATTATGTGTCAGGAATCAAGCTGAATTATTTATAACAAAATAATTGATAAACAGCAGTGTGATGTTATAGATGAGGAAGCCAATAGGTATAAATCTTCACAATAATTGTCTTGGAAGGGCAAGT
Organism: Rhizomys pruinosus; assembly: GCA_009823505.1. Classification (NCBI taxonomy): domain Eukaryota; kingdom Metazoa; phylum Chordata; class Mammalia; order Rodentia; family Spalacidae; genus Rhizomys; species Rhizomys pruinosus. The sequence goes on along the minus strand of VZQC01000181.1, from coordinate 2,515,857 downwards.
TTTTCTGTAGATTTTGTCTAGCACCATAAGAACATCTATCTATCCTTGACATATCATGCTATTTAAGGATAATTAAGGAGGTAAAATTCTAAGATGCTAAGGTAAGCATAGGGAAAGTACTATAGCAGAGAGTGGAGGTAAGAAAGCCTGGTTCATCCAAGAATCTGTAGGTGCTGAATTCCCATAGAAATCTAGAAGTAAAGGAGGAGGCTGGAGAGGAAACTCTGCTGAAAAGTTAAAGAAGGGCCAGCTCAGTGGAAGGACAAAGAAATTCACAAAAGTCTTAGGGATAGGGTTAGGCAGAAGGAAGTTTCAATCATGACCACGTAAAGCAAATGTTAAGAAACTGTCATAAATCAATGGAAATTTATCATTAAAGTCTGATCAAGTTTTTTAGAAAACTAATTTTTCTTGGCATTATCGATAGATAAAACCTGCTTATACTTTCAGAGTTTTCCAAGAATATTATTTCCTTCAATTTGTTTTGTGACTTGTTTTATATATGAACACGATGGATTCTTAGAAGTTCATAGCTGTTTAATTAAAGAATTTGTTACCACAAGGTTGAAAGTTTGATTTGTTAAGTGAGCTCTGTTGATTGAGTCATTTTCAAGGCTAGAGATTAAACCTCTAATCCAAGTCCTGACAAAATACATGCTTCTGGTCAAAGTGGACTTGAAGCAGGAATGCTAATGGAGCCTCCCAATTACTGCTGAGAACTCAGAGATAACTCAGCAATTCCTGTTTGTTGATGAATAGTGAATAACACAGAAGTCACCACAGAAATAATCATAGCAACACATAAATGAGTTGGATACTAAAGATACATTTGTACATCATTTGCTTAAACAGAAACAATGTGGATGTCCACCTGGCCAATGAATGCCCATTTACATCATAAGACAGCTAAAGGCAAGTTTCCTGAATCACACGGTCCCTGAACTGGGCTTCAGAATACAACACAAGTGATTTCTTGATGGTTTCTAATACCTCAAAATAGGATTGTTGTGTTACTAAGTCATATTATAGTTTTATCTGAATAAATAATCAGCCTAACTCTTAGCATTAAGTTTTTATAACCAAGACTGGACCTGAACCCCGAGAGTTTGTTCCTTTAGCTCTCTCATGCTCTAGAGCCAGCTCTCATCTATACTGTTTTGTTCAAAACCATCTCTCTAGCATGAATTGGGGAACTATAAGCTTACATCTACGCATAGCTTATCAGAGAATTTTACCCTTTGATCACTAAGCCTAAAATAACATTCATACAATCTCAAGCATACTTCTCAATTATTATCACTGTGATTATGAATATCACAATGATTATGAATACTCTTTCCAGTGGTTTGATATGTTCATGTGGGCATACCCACATTCATTCACTATTTTGGGTAGGGGGCAAATTCTGGTCCTGAGGGATCAAGGTCACGTTCCCAAGTCAGGAGAGCACATGGGTCAGTTAGCTTACTTGCAGCATTAGTCCAGATTTCTGTCCATATTTCTTTTTTTAATTTTTATTTTTTTTTTATTTTTTACATGTATGAATGTACTGTCTACATGTAAGTCTGTGTACCCATGTTGTGCAATGCTTCAGAGGTCAGAAGAGGCTGTCAGAGTCCCCTGGAACTGGAGTTAAAGACGGTTCTCAGCCACCATGTGGGTGCTGGGACTTGAACCCGGGTCCTCTGCAAGAGCAGTTGGCTCTCTTAACTGCTAGGCCATCTTTCCAGCCCGCTGTCCATATTTCAATTCATTCGTACACAGAAAGATTCCTTCACCTCTGGCATTTAGTAGCTCATACAAATGCTTACATATAATCCCACCCCGAGCAGGGAACCAAGAGCTAAGTCCTACTCTGGTACAGAAAATAATAAATGCTTACAGAGTTACAGTTCTACAAAGAGAATGAAAAGAATGGCCAAGAAGCATTTCTCTGCTATTCTCTATGATGACTGATGATGAAGAAAGGCAGAGAATAGGACAAGAACCACACATGGCTTTTTCCTCTCTTTCCTGTCTTCCCTTTCTCCTACTCTCTACCTTATCCCCCAAGGGCCTGCTCTTACAAACTGAACAGCCACAAAGTAAGAAATTTGATTGGTGGTATGGTGGGAAAGGCAATAGTACTGCTGTGGTGAGAGCTCTGCTCATACAGAGATAGACATCTGTGGAAAGATAAGAAGTGTGCAGGTACAGAATTCCAGCCCACTAACTATACCTGGAGGGGTGGGGGTGGAGGGTCAATGTGGAGAACATCTGTGTTTTATATGTTTTGGGTACATTCTTATACTAGAAAGGCACAGGCTATCTTTTGAACATGCAGCTTATAAAAATCTAAGTTTATAAAAATTTGATAATATACAGTTAAAACATAGCCAAGGGATCAAAAATATTCTACTGAGATTAAGAAGAACATTTAAAGAAGCCAGGGGTGGTGGCGCTCACCTTTAATCCTAGCATGCAAGAGGCAGAGCCAGGTGAAACTCTGGAAGACTGAGGCCAAACTGGTTTACAGAGAGTTCCAGGCCACCTGGGAGACTTGTGTCACAGAGAGGGGAGAGGAGAAATCATGGAGGGGGAGGAGAGAAGACACAGGGGAGGGGGGGTAGAGGAGAGACAGAGAGATGGGGGAGGAGGGGAGGAAACAAGGGAGAAGAAAGCATTTTATAAAGAGCTGCCTAGGCAGCAAGTTGTGTAGAGCATGAATTATGTGAAGAAATATTGTGTTGCCTCTAGTTAGATGGAAGGTGATATCTAAAATGCAGCATTTGCCAGAAGGCAAGCTTTCACATCAGGTAAGGACAATCACTCTTTTCCCTGAGCCTTTATTTACTGTTTTGTCCTTAGTGATCACTCACCAATCACGCCCTGCTGCTACCTCATATCTCAGCCCTTAGCAGTGTGTTCTCTTGTTTTTGTTTTGATTTGAGTCACAAAATCCCAAATAGGTAGTTGATTTAATTACTGCTATTTTCTAGAAAATTTCTGAGTTTCTTGAACTCAGAAATTCAGAGTCTAATTCTAAATATTAAGTACTATAATAGGCAAATACTGAACTGTCAAGAAAAGAAGACCTGGAAGCTAATTTTTATATTGTGTCTCAAACAGGTCAAAAATATCAACTAAGATTAGATCCAATGTAAGCTTTAGTAAAAAAAAAAAAAAAAAAAGGTTCTAACTATACAACAGAGGCAGAATACCTAATTAGTAGGAAAACTGAAGCTGACTAACTGGATCTGTGATCCTAGACAAGACACTTCCTGTCTTGGGGTCTGTTTTCCATCTATAACATAGACTGAAAATGAATGTTCAGCACACAATTAAGTGTTTCCTATGTATTAGCACTGTGTTGTGGACTCTGTTCTCTCCAAAGCTCTACTGGCATTTGGAGACATTGCCTAAAGAGAATTAAAATTAGATGATAGCACAAGGGTAGGACCCAACTACTAAAGGGGGTGGTGCCTTTCTAAGAAGAGGAAATCAATAAAAAAGATTCTTTCTATACCACATGGAGAAGAGGCCACAGAGACAGAGTAGGAAGATAGCCATCTGCAAGCCAGAAAAAGAGGACTCACAGAAATATACCCCTGAATAATATGGGCTGATTGTGGCTACTGCAGATTTTGTCTATGTAGACCATTTTTCATCTTTCTATAATCCCACAAGCATTTATTAAGCCCCCATTGACTCCTTTGTGCAAAGAGTACAGACAAGCCACAGAGATACACATCAAGTTGCTAAATCAATTGAAAAAAACTTAATGACATCAGCTCAGCTTGAAGGATGAAGTCTGACACACATCATCCTACTGTCCTAAAGGAAAATATAATAGATAAGTGACATACAAATGTTCAAGGACAAACATTCTTTGAAAATGAGAGTCAGAAATCTAGACAAGCCAATCTTGCTGTTGTCACTTGACATTAAAATTTCCCAGCATTTTATGCAAGTCCAATTATCATTGGCAATCAATAGTGTAAAAATAAGAAAATTAAATCACCACCAGAAATTATAAAAATAAACAATGCATTGTATAATTGTCTAATGTAGAGAAGAAAAATATATCTAAAAAATACCAAAAAAATAGCTTTAGCTGTACTGAATTTCATTTTGAAATCTAATTTAAAACACTTTACAAATTGACGATTAGAATTACTTTACCAAGCAGATAAACAACCAGGAATCTCTAATATATATTTAGTAAACAGTATCTTTTTAACAAGGAACAGAACTCTTAAGTGATTTACTAATATAAGAAAACATCCTCTCATGCATATGCAGTGTGGAAGATACTTATTCTACAAACAAAGGAAAGGCACAGCTGTACCGTGCCAGAGAACACGAAGATTCTTGGATAATTAGGCTGATCAACATTCTAGCGTAAGGAAAGCAGCGCCATTACACCCTCCATGCCAGCGTCTAACACCACTCACTTCACAAGATGTGACTACAGTTGTTTTATCAAGAGATTTAATTTTCACTGTTTCATAGCAAAAAAAATTTCAACAGCAGTCTTAGCCTTCAAACTTATAGCATTAAAAAGGAATAATTATTAATAGTGAGTCTGAGTATAAAAACTGTAAAAGCTATTAACACATAGTAAAAGAGTTGAAATGGTACAATTTATAATGCCAATGTAATGGCAAGAAAAACAGCCTAGGAAGTGCTTTGTTTGGCCTAGGCAAAATCATACTGATAAATATATTAATAAAGAGCAAATGTGAGACACAGGCTAGATATATCTATTGAACTACCCTATTGAACTTTATCACTATGCAGGCAGAAACCTTTTATTTAAAAAAAAAATCATCTGCTCTGCTCTGCTTTGCTCTCCATACAATAAAATCATTAATTACTGGATATCCTTGTATTTTTGTCAAAACAAATTAGAATTTAATCTTTTAGTAGAACTCAGCAATAGAAATGAATTATCTCCATTGCTTTACATTGACTAAGTTGGCAGCTGAGACCCTAGGGCTAAAATCTTTGTATTTTGGCAACAAAAGTAAATACCAGTGTTAAAATCAACTTCATTCTCTGATGCAGTAAACTGTAAAACCTTTAGCTTGTACAGTATGAGAAAACAAAACAGGTATATATGTGTACACATGCAACAGTACTGTAATAATTTTAGCTAGAGTTAAATTGGACATTAGGTTTTTGTTTTGCATTGTTATGCTACCCTGCTTAAAGTATTTGCATTTGTACGTGAAAATCAATTAATGGTATATTTCCAAGAATCTGACATTGAACTAGAAAGCAGATTCAAATTTTGGTCACCAGATTCTCCTTCAAAGCAAATATGTATGGAGAAGAAAGATTTGAGTCATAATCTATAAATAATCTGCTCACATGAAACAGAAGAAACAAATTGCCATCATTACAAACCACTGACCCCACCTCTGCCAATGAGTGTGAAAAGCTCACTTGAAGCACTGCCTCTTCCACAGGGGACATCACCTGCTCCGAATGATGTGGGACGTGAAGCACAGTACAAAACACAGCCGTTTCCCATTTTCCACATTGATGGGCACTGGCGTTCGGCTGCAATCCTTGCTGAGTTTGGTATTAAACAGTATAACGACATGCCATTGCTCTTTCTGACTCAGATGAAATTTCTCAGAATAGAAAGAAAGACACTGCTTTCCTTCTACTCCCTCTCTTTGAAGAGCCATGGCTTCAAAAATCTACCAATGACACTTTGCACTGTCAATACTGTCTGTATGCAAACACAGATATGTATGAGCCCCAAACTCTGTTGTTTCTTTTTCATCTATCCAGGCAACTTCCTCACAATTGAAAATCACTGTGCCAAATGGGAGCATAAGAAATTATCCCAGACCTGCAACAGAATGATTTTCAACATCTTGGGGTAAATGAGATTGTAGGAAAGCTCTGTAATGCATGATACTGATGATGGGGGGTAGGGGTTTTTAAGTAATAGAAATGTTTTCTAGAGCACACTTCTATTATATATAAATTATTTAAAACACATTTTTACTATGCATAAATATTTTAAAATCTTAGTTTCAAGCAAGCTTTCCTTTATTTCAAGAAGATTACCAATTATTTGCTCATAAGTATCAAAGACAAAAATGCTTTCAAAAACAAATTGTATAATTTTAGACAATAAGCAGTACTGCTAGGGTTTCTATAGTTACCAGGAAAGGGTCAGAAATGGCTGAAATGCACACACTCTCTCTGATAATTAACCCACATCATGATAGACTGACAACACTTAATGATTAATTAGGCTAAGGACTCAAATCCTTAGCAGGAGGTAAAAGCAGAGTTTAATAATGTACTGAATACCTTCCAGAGACACAGAATATAAATAAAGCTAAATTTTAAAGTGCAGGTTTGCAAATTCAGTATTACTAATATAAATGTCTCCTTAGGAGTCTCCCAGCAGAGGAAATGAGGAATTCTTCGCTTGCCAAATACAGCCGCACAATCAAAATGAAGCCTCCACCAAACAGTCAAGCAGATCAATTCGGTCCTACTTTCTGTATAAAATTCAGCTCTTCCTCTCTTCCATTTGTGGAAATACAGTTGGATATGTCATATGCATCTTAGACCTGACCTTGTATAAAGTTTTACATAACATTTGCACAAAATTTTTCATATTTTGTGCCACCTGAATTCAACAGGTGAGTGAAAAGAGCCAAGGTTATGAAGGTAGGTCAACCTGGTCCTAGGCAGGACCCACACCATCACACATCAGACACTTGCCCCTAGGAGTGTTTAAAATAAGATTGCTAGTGTGACATGTTATAGATTTTAATATATTAATTGGCAGGAAATAAGAAAGGACAAAGATTACTAGGCACGTTGGGTCTTCAAGTCCCTTGAGTTACTTTCTTATCACATCATCTGAATGCTGTCAGTTTGAGGACATGATTCTGGCCTCAAGAAAATTATTAACCAAAACAGTTGTCAAATTGCATTCTAAATATCTATCGTACTCATTAGAGTAGTGCCACACTCAGCCTTGATCAGAGAAGGTGATGGTTAAGGCAGAGACTCACACCTGGTCAAAGTACTGAGAATAAGTCTCTGTTGAGTTCTCAGCTCTAAATGGGACATCTTTAGGAAAACACAACTCCCACCAAAGCTCGAGGAACACTGTGGGGATGGGAGGGAAAAGACCATCAGTGGCAGAGGATGGAGAGAACTGGTGTGAAATGCTGTTTAAAGTATGACTTGCTGTTACAATCGTGAACAAACCACAGCAGTGGCTTCCTCAAGATCTGCACCAAAAGACAACATGAAATTAAGAGGCAGACCAGTTGAGAAGAAAGGTATTAGTGGGAATTAGAGGGGACTGTGAGAAGGTAATGGGAGGTGTGAATATGATCATAATTCATTCTCTGCATGCGTTAAAGAAAGAAATATTAAATAAATAAAATGCAATTTAAATAAAAAGTTATAGAAGAGATAATGTGAACATTTCACTCCTATGCCTTTTAGCATATGCTCTATTTTTGTATTGTATCTTTAATAAAATCCTAAGGAGAATGGTAAATCAAAAGGAAAACTATCAACAAGGTCCAATACAACATGAAAAATGGCAAAAGAACATGATTTGTCAGTATATTATGTTTCATTAAGATATGTAAGAAATTGCTAATTACTAGGCAATCAATCAAACATTCCTCAAGACCCATATGACACACTGGGACTGTTAAGGCTATAATTTATTTAATCAGAATACATGTATAAGATAATTTTAATATACCAGGTACATAACAGCATTTTTAAGTTAATTGTTCCTACTCTTATAAAATGCAATTCACGGGCTGGAGAGATGGCCTAGCGGTTAAGAGTGCCGATCGCTCTTACAGAGGACCCGGGTTCGATCCCCAGCACCCACATGGCGGCTGAGAACCGTCTGAAGCTCCAATTCCAGGAGAACTCCAGTTCCAGGGGAATCCGACACCCTCTTCTGACCTCCGCAGCATTGCATGACATGGGTGCACACACTTGCATGCAGACAGTACATTCATACACATACAGAAATAAATAAAATTAATAAAAAAAAATAAAAAAAATAAAATGCAATTCACTAAACAAATAATTATATAAAGGAGGAAAAGGTGGAAGGAAAATAATAAGCTTGGTCAAGGATATTGAAGAAGACACCACTAGGGAAAATAATTAATCAGGGCCTTGAAATGGAAAAGGCACTGGCTGAGGACAGGCTAAAACATCTCCAGCACAAAGAAGGCATCTAAAATGTGAACTGCTAAAGAGAGCTAGACTCCTTCAAATGATGACAGAATGGACAACAGAGTAAAGAGCTTGCAACAGGGATGATGAGATAGCTGTGGTTGAAAGTTGAGACTTTGTAGGTCATAGTGAAGACTTGGGGTTTTGTCTGAACATGGTGGCACATCGCTGTAATCCCTGCACCTTAAAAGGTAGAGATATGAGTTTCATTGTGAGTTCAAGGCTAGCCTTGGTGACAGTGATTTCTAACCTAACCTAGACTAGACTACAGGGTGAGATCCTGTCTTAAATAAAAGTTTTTGTTCTTTATTTTAAAAGCAGGACATGACCATAATCAAAAGGAGCATCACCCACTATCCAAAGGAGAAAGGATGGAATAGAAATAGCCAGTGCATGGCAGCACTTAAGGAGATTCTGCAGCAGTAAAGGCTGGAGACAGAGCTTAGACTACAATGGCCTGCATCAGTCAGAGCCACTACATCTCTCACAGTGAATAGCTGTTGGGTATGAGTTGCTAGTGGGTGAAAAGGAGAAGACACCATGGCTATCTTCTAATTTCTGGAATCACTAATACATTTATTCACACTAGAAAAACCAAATCCACCAAATACTGTACCTAACTATTAGCATCAAGGACAACTGCCTTGCAAAATCCACACGTTTTTATCCAGATTCATTCCTCATGGTTTTGCGATCAGTGACTTTGTCCTGGTCTTTACTGAAGCTTCTTCTCAATGTTGTACAGCTCTATACCCATTCTCCATTCTAGTGCGGTCTCTATCTTGTTCCTGCAGCTACTGTTTCTAAAACATAGAAATAACTGAGTCATTTTATTACTTCAAAATGTTCAATGGCTTTCATTTATCCACAGAATAAATTACCATGTGGTAACATCCAACTTGTCAAGAAATAGTTTCCAAAATACCCCATTTCAAAAAAGCCATAAAGATAAGGCATATGAGAATAGGATGATGATCCTGGGGATGATGATCCAGAGCCAGACATGGTTTCATCCATTTTAAATTAAATTCGTATAAGCCACTGTGTTTCCTTCCATTGATTTCCCTCCTACCTTCACCCACAAACACCAGCCTAAAACACATCGGCGCAGTGCATGTCCCAGTAGATTAGCCCGAGATGTGGCCCATGTACCACCTGAAGGGCAACAGGCTTTAAATGTTTTGGAGTTCCATCTCCAAGGAAGGAAACCTGAGCTGTCTACTCTTTCCCCAAATGTTTTCTGAGAGCTGGGTATGGTGGGGCATAACTTTAATCCCAGCATTTGGGAGACAGAGGCAGGCAGATCTCTGTGAATTTGACCAACCTGTTGTAGGGAGTTCCAGACAAACTGGGGTTACACAGAGACCCTATCTCAAAAAAATAAATTAAAAATACACAAAATCACAAATGTTTTCTAAGCAGTTATTCGGTCAAGCTGGGTATGCTAATAATTTTCTATGCAATTTGTTTATAGATGTCATCTGGGATTTTGATTTATTTGTCCATATGAGTTTAAAAATGTTCTTCAACAAGTACAAACATGTATCATTAGCATTATCTATCATGTCCACTGGGAAAGCTGATGATGGGATACACCATGTAATATTTACTCTTAATCCTTTGATCTCCTTCTTAATTTCACAGTTCACTTTTCTTTTCCATGTTATCTCAATCCTATGTCACCCAGTTTCCTATCCCATCTCCTGTTCTGGTTCTTGGGACATAGGCTCCCATAATTATATACTCATATAACCTCCTCTCCTGGGCTAGGAATTCCCTCCACACACATTAAGGGAATGCAAAAGAAGATATCATTGAACATGGCTGAATACCCCCAAATCTCAAACCCTCTACCTGGTGCCTTTGCTTCAACCTTCATGGCCTGTACCATTGGATATTCAGATCCCAGGAAAAGCCTAGCTAACTGCTCACGCCCTGATGCTGACACAGAATGGGTGAATGTTATATAAAAGGTAGTTTTGAAAGTCTATTCTGTCTGGGGGGGGGATATTCTTAGAAAGGAATCCATAAATATTGCACACGCTTCTGCACAATGTCTACTTGCCTGCTTAAAAACTCACTAGCATAATAAAACATCCCAACTGCCAGCCAGGCTACCACAAAATGATGAAGATGTTCCATCACTAATCACTAATTCTATACTCATACCGGTAACATAAAGAGGAAACTATTCTATTACCTCACCTCCAAGGCCAGTAAGTTCATCCAGAATCTATTTTTCAATAAATCACCTTCATATTACAGACCTTACTCAATTAATGCTTGTCGTCTCATCAAACCACTCCTGCAAATTCCAGTGGCTTTCAACTGCCCTTGTAACTCACTCATGTTAGTCCCAAAGGTAGAAAATACCAGCAACTGTAACTGTTATTTGTAAAGTATGAATTCAGCATTTTAGCAAAATTTACCAATTTCATTCAATAGTATTTCTTAAAGAGAGGGTCATATAATAACAGAATTGTATGTTCAGAGATCATTGGACCACATATATGGTTATTGGCAGATTATTTGTGTTAACCAGTCTTCAAAAACTCTAGAGTTTCTGCTGATTAAACAGGTGAAAGGAAAGTAAATTTCTAAACAGAGTTAAAATACTTCACTATGCCCATCATTCAGGCTTCTGAGAAACATGCTGTCATTACACTTCTCCTAAGAGAAGAGAATGTGCTAGCCAGGAAGACTGTATAAAACGTGAATTAGCTGTACTAATTTAACCATGATGCTTATTGGATTTCTCTCCTCAGATGACAGGGATGTAATATAGTCTACACATTGAGGGAACCTGCCAGAAACTGATGGCTCAGAAATAACCAGAAGAGACAGCTAAGTAAGCAGATGGAAAGATGAATTCTTCATCATGGACCTATGTGTCCATCATGTCACCTATGTGTCAATGGATAGAGATCCACAGTTGAGAGCTATGAACTCCTAGAATGAAATCCTAAAGACTACCAAGAAAAGTTAAGTAACCAAACCACAACTTAATAACTTAAATCTTCATCTCCTCCCCCCAAATAATGATAAAAAGATTCATTTTATAAAATATTCTTGGAATTAAAAAAGATAACATTAAGCCCTAAGATGATTTCTGTCATATGAACATTTAATTATTCTGAGTATTATCATTATTTTTATTAGCTACATTCATCAATATTTAATATCAGAGATTTCATTAAAAAGAAGAACCATTGATAAAAATGTCTAAGATTAGCCCGTTCACTTCTAATAGCCAGGAGGTGCTTACATGCAGTACAGATACACTGACCACTGAATTTTTAAGTTCTCTAACTAAATTCCTTTCAACAAATTAAGCACAATGGGGAATTCAAGGTTGTGATAATCAAGGAATTCATGTGATACACATTTCTGTTGACAACATGAAAGGGAATTACTGTGCTAAGGATGGATTTTGTTTTCTGAAGTCTCTACAGAGCATTCATTGAATAACTTCTTTCTAAACTATTATTGTGAACTACAAGAGTCTCTGATATTTGAAACTGTCCAGAAATATATGATTCTATATTGGAAGAAGAACTTTGCTCCCAAGTATAAATGACTTAAGATTAATACTGAAGTATAAACAGGAAGACAGGTGGTATATTGGGTGAATTCTAGTTGTGGGTGGATGTATATACAATGTGCAACATGATAAAATGGGCAATTTTCATAAAGATATTCTTGATATTTTCAGGTTCCAAATCAAACTGTGTATTTCTAAAAAGGTAACCTGAGAAATAATCCATGAAAAAGTAGGGTAAAGAAAGCTGAAGCAAGAGTGGGACAAGGAACATGAAGGACAGGATGCGTGGGGTCAGGGGGCTAGGCGGGATGAGGAACATGAGGGACAGGATGCGTGGGGCACTCAGGGGGCTAGGCGGGACGAGGAACATGAGGGACAGGATGCGTGGGGTACTCAGGGGGCTAGGCGGGATGAGTAACATGAAGGACAGGATGCGTGGGGTACTCAGGGGGTTAGGTGGTGTTAGTATTGCCAGTGTCATGGGACCAAAACGTCCCTACCACTTGTATTCCAACACTGCCCTTAGCATGTATTTGAGAATGTGATTCTATTTTCATTTCAATCTTCAGTTTTTAAACAGTTACATCAACCATTACATGTCAAAAAGGGGTGCTGAGACCTCAGAGGACAACAAAAAGATTCCCATGATGATAGAGTTAGAGGGCTAATGAAGAAAGTAGAATTCTATATGTGGGGGTTGGGTGTGTTTATGTGTAATATAGTATCAGGAAGAAAAAGTGCAATACGGAAAAATTAAAGCACTTCTAATAGGGATGGTGATAGAACATGACCTCTCTGACAAATCGCATCTAAGCAGAAGCAGAATAAAAGAAGGGGCTTCCCAGAAACAAAGGTAGGAAGGTCCTGTTTAGGAAAGTACAAGTTTGAAGCCCAGCACTGAAGTTTACGAGTATGGAAAAGAAAAGGAGTGAAATCCAAAGCCCAGGCCGAGTTCATACTAGCATAAGCATTTGATTCTTACTTTGAAATGGGAAGCCATTCAAGAGTTCTGGAAAGGAGTTCCATAATCAGACAAATGATTTTAAAGGGTAAGCCCAGCTGAGATGGGTGGGATGCACAGATAGAAAGAGAACGCCAAGCCCAAAGCAGAAGCAGAGACAAAGGTCAATGGACATGGTCTTAGCATCAAAGAGAGAAGGTGGCAGGTGGGCCCCCTCTGAGGCAGTGTGGAGGTCTGAGAAGTACGTGCCTTCTGATACATTTCAAAGTAAAGCAAGATAATTAATAAGACTTTCTTTTAAAGCATGTCATCTTCTACCTGTCAAAGGTAACATTTCAAAGGGTTTTTAAAAATAAATCATTGATAAATCTTCCTCTATCAGTAATATCAAGTTCTCCCAGAGATGATATGAAAACTGTCTTAACACAGGTGATGTAAAATCAAACAATGAAATTTTCTTCTTTCAGGTGGGATACAAGTTGTAGCAGAAAATGAAAAGGAGGGGGAGTTGGGCTTGAACAGATTATATGTGAAGTTATATTTCTTCTAAATAGCTCAAACTACTCTCATTAGTTAGTATGTACCCATTGATTCTTTGCAATGTTTCTTACAAATAGCTGTAACACTTGTTTTTATGTAAATCATGCAAAATAAAAAATCCATTTGATACATTTCAATAGGAATATTCATAATTTACTACTGAAATCTTTTGTAAAATGCAATATTACTATAATATTGTAGATACACTGAATTTTCTGTAATTTATATTTAACTTTTTCTATTATTTATTCTAAATCACATTTGCCTCTGTTTTCATGAAAATGTGCTTGTCAACTGTTCCCTTATGAAAATACAAACTATAAACTACATTCTACTTTCTTTAAACTTGATTGACTACTGAGGAGTTAATTCACCTGCAAAATAGAATGTAATATAACCCCATTAAAGTCACAAGACTTAAAAAACATAAATAGTTAATTATGCACCAGAATCTTAACACTTAGAAATCAACTGCATTTATATATGTCAATGCATTAATTTTTTTCAAAATACTGACTTTTCTTTCTCTGCTAGGACTAAGCAAATAGCAGTAAATTGGTTACTGTGGTTACAAAGCTTGATCTAAGGAATAAAAAGCCTTAACTCTTTTAATACTGATTCTGTTGCAGAAGGTAAATAACACAGGCTATAACTTCATGCTCTGTAGAATGTTCTTTAGTTGGTACCCATATCATTTGGCAAAACCAAAAGCTAAGTTAGACATAAATGTCAACTATTCTTATAAAAATAATGATTCTAGGGCAATTTTAGAAATTTCCTGATCTCTGCAACAATATAAACTTCTTAGAAAGTCAGCTTTACAAATTTTCTTTAAGTCAGGTTAAGGCAAAATAAAATAAGCCTAAGTTGTTAAGAGTAATGCTTGGGATTGCAAAGGGTTAGAATTACTCTATAAAAGCATCCAATAGAGAAAAGGGATTGCATAAAATCATTTACTAGTATACTGAAATGACATCTGACATAATGAACCCATACTATCATAAGCAGTTGATAGACTTTTAAAGTTCCCCCTGAAAGCCATACATACAAAGCATCACAGTTCTCATACCCAAGCCTCACTGATATAAAATTATAGCAAGGTATAATCACAAAATCCATTGTTGGGTGTGTCTTAAGACATCAGACAATGTTTATCTTTAAATAAAGAACAAGCAATTTAAATGACTCCTCAGCAAATCATAAGTAACCATTAAAGCATAGTTCTGTAAGTACAATTCCCTTAGCATCTCTAAGGATTAGAGCCTCCTGACTGCAAAGCTGGCGAACTATCTCTGGGCTTCTGTGACAGCACACCTCATCAGTTTGGAGGCAGATGATTTACAAACTATGCAGTGCTACGGGCACTTGCACACACACAGACATTCTCCAACTGAGGAACTCAAGACAAAAGAGGAAAAATGGAACCCATTTTGAAATGGAAGGGGAAAAATCTATAAATTACTGTAATTACTTTAATAGCCATTGCAGAAAGGATCCTAACAAAGGCCTGGTTTCTTCATGCACGCACACATGCCTGCTCTGATCCTTAAGAGGGCCCAGGCTATTCTTATCTACAATTCTTACCTAAAGCCAGCGATTTGCTAAACAATGAGCCTAATTTATATCATTTCAATTCTGTTCTGATTGGACGTTTTTCCCTTCCCAAGAGAAACATGACAATCTGCAAGTTATTTGTTAGGAAAAGCGGAGCTCGGGCTGCTGTTTGCCAAAATTGTACAAGAGATTCAAATTTCCCTAAACATATCTTGGTCAATGGCAAAACAAGTGCAAAAACCTCTGACACGGAAATGAGTGTCTGTCAGGTGCGGAATGCAGGTGGAGGGAAGGGGGAGAAGCTAAGAGCTGGGTAGAAGCTGACTCTGCAAGACCGAGACGATATAGCTATATGTGAGTGGTGGATCTCTTTCTTCAAAGGGACAAACACAAAATAGTCCACACATCTCTCAGGATATTGCATTCCTGAACACAAGATTTGCAAAGAATATTTGTTAATTGGCTTGATAAATGCTGACCATTAGAGATCAACAACCTGATACACTCTCAAAGGATACCACCACATTCTTTTGAGAATAAAAATAACAACAGATGTTCATACTCCTCTATATTGATATTACCATGAAGTTAATTTCTAAACCAAATCCAATAACGTCATTACTTAAATTGATTTCTCATTACAATTCCCAAATAAAGTATATTACTCCTTTTTTACATTAGCTATTTGCCTTATATACATTAATACATTAATGTATATATACATTAATACATTAGCTATTTGCTAATGTATTAATACATTAGCAAATAGCTAATGTATTAATGTATATATACAGTAATAATATATATGCATCCTAAAATACATTAGCTATTTGCCTTATAGTTGTCAAAAACCGAAAATTTGACAATAAACAAAAAATTAAGTAAAAAGAACTTCAGTAATTTAAGAGTATCATACACTCACTTATTAATAGTGCTATGCAGAAAAAGTTTAACCAACTTCAAAACATCAATTACCTGGTACAGTGGGAAAGAGATTCCAAATGACTTTCAGCTGCTATGTGGTTCTATAATACTGAATTTTCTATAATGTCTAATTTTTTTTCCATTTTACAGACATTAATTTCATTGATTCTGTGAGAATTTAGAAGCTCCTTAAAATACATACATACAAAATATAAAAAGTTTAGATATAGTTGCTCTAAATTGGGGGCCAATGCCCCTGCCAGATACAACAGGGTAACAAATAAAAAGGCAGAATGCCAGGAATGGACTCTCCATTTTGGACGTGTTGACTAGGGAGCTCCCAAAGAGTCTCAAACAACACTGGCTGTTGTCATTGCTCCTCCTTACCTGCCACAGTTTGACAGTAAGACCACACAGATAAAGAGCAGTATTATCTTAAAAGTGGGTAAGTACTCAGCACTAATTTAAAAATGCAAAATAGGGGCTGGAGAGATGGCCTAGAGGTTAAGAGCACTGACTGCTCTTGCAGAGGACCCAGGTTCGATTCCTAGCACCCACATGGCAGCTGAGAACCGTCTTTGACTCCAGTTCCAGGGGAATCCGACGCCCTCTTCTGACCTCTGTGGCATTGCACGACAGAGGTGTACCAACCTACTTGTAGACAGTACAATCATACACATAAAAAAATAATAAAAAAACATGCAAAATAAGGAATGAAATCTCAGCATTGTATTTATCAGATAAAGTAGAACTCTGACCTGTGTTTCAGTGCCCTAATAAACAATGGCTACATATCCTTTGCTGTAGTAATATTATATAAACATATGGTTTCTTTTATAAGCTAAAGGATAATACAAAGATAATTGAGTTTTGACAAAAGAAAAACACAAACAAAATGACATTGAGAGCAGAATTTTGTAATTCATTCATTTTCAAAACATGCCAACAAATACAGGAAACCATTAATACTAACTGCTTCCTTCATAAGCATTTGATGGCTATACCAATTGCACTAGCTAGACAGGTTCAATGGACTTGAAATGGCTCAAATTATACTTGGATTCATACTCTAGCACATCAGGTATCACTAAATATTTCAAATGTCCTTGTCAAGTGTCTTCTAAAGCAAGGCCTACAGGTGTTGTGATGATTCAGGGCCATTTCTTCTAATATTAGTTTGTAGCCTAAGGGCACCTGATAAATGTTCCACATCCATTTTCCACAGCACCTTAAACAAAGAAAAATTAAATGCAGGTTCTTCCAGGCTGTCTACTTTTGTTTTCCTTATTGCATAGTAATAGTAGAAAAGGAAAGAAACCAAACTAAGCTGTCTTGAAGAAATAAAACTGATAGACTTTTTTTACATTGTAATGCCTTAAACCATGTGGGACCAAGCAATAGACTTTAATTTCCTCATTTTCCAATCAAGAACTAAAAACATAGAGGAATCATGGTCACAGAGGTGAGAAAAGGCTACATTTAAACCAGAACTCAGACTTCTTCAATCCAAAGGATGCCATAGCAGCCCACAGATTGTACTGTAGTAATAATATTCGATAGACCAACAGACCTCCAGTTCTAGAGAGCGTAAGAGTGGCCTGCAAGACTTTAAAAGTCTTATCCTATAAGACTGAAGGTCTCTACCTCCCTGAGCTTCTTCTATTCAGAACATCATGTGTGGGGCTTAGTATTTATCTTCCAAAAAAGTTCACAGTTGACTCTGCTGCTGCAGAATCATTGCACAATCACCATCCTCTAAAAGGGCAGGTTACTCATCTCTTGCCTACCATACAGTCAAGAAAGCTAAATATTGTAGATGAGGCTCTTCTCCACCTTAACATGAGTCAGTTTGCTTCTTAAGAAAATGAAAGATTGGCAGTAAATTGCCATATAACCAACTCACTCTCTGAACACCAATTGGTCTAATCAATCAATACATTTTTCCACAATAAACACACACACATTGAGCAAGAATACTCTAGGTTTGACTATTATTACATATTTTCACCAGGGTTTCCACCCATGAGGCATAAGGGTAACTATTGAAGCCAGGTATAAATCTTGACATGTTATAAATATTCTTTGGAGGTCTCTGGAATTATGTGTACATGAAACATCTTTTAAGAGAGTTTTTGGTTGTACATCAATCAGTAATGTCTAGTATTGAAAACAAAATTGTATTATTTATTACCTTTAAAAAGTAAGTCTGTAAACCTCTACAATCTTTTCCAAATCAATTTTGCTTGTTTTAAGATTCATTTTCTCTAGTTCAATGCAACTCAATTTTTAGTATTTGTTTGGGAAAAATAACTCCCATATTTTTTAAGAGATTTGGGGCTTTTCTTAATCCAGCCAGGAAAACTATTTGTTCAGGCTAAGTTGTCTATCTGTCAGACCTGAAAAAATGCATTTGCACAAAATATTCAGATAGAGTCAGGCCTTTAATCTGTAAAACTAAATCAAATGAACAAATACCAAGTAAACTTCTTGTTGTTAGCTTCAGGTAGAGTAGACTCTGCTTTGGTTTAGATAATCAGATTTTGCTGGATTGGACAGCAATGTTATTATCAACATGAGAAGTTGTTTACAATGCATGATGGGTCGGGTAGGTAGATAAAAGAAAAGAATCTTTAGGTAGAGATCACACAACTATGCTGTAGTGTTAAAATGTAAAGGAAAAAAAATGTCTGTGCAGGAAATAACTGGAACCTTGAGGAACATTTGATCACTAAGTCCCCTAATCCTCATAGAAGAAGAATATAATTCACAAGAATAATAGGGGAAAGTGTATTGTCTGAGTGAAGACATCAAAACAAAACAAAAAAAAAATTGAAACTCTAGCTCCATCTTTGTACCTTAAAAAAATCAATGTACACTTCATTCATAATTCAGTGCAAATATTTACCTACAGATGAATCAGGCTTATTTTAAAATTTACTTCCACCATAATATAAGACCTGTTTCAAGTTTTTGTAAATTTATTTGGTCTGGCTTTTAAAAAACTTTTATTATTTAATAAATATGCATTATTTGACTGAAAAATAAAGAAAAGTAGGGGCTCAGTGACAAAAGAACAAACTTTTATAAACAGTGACAAAATCCATCCCAGGAGCCTAAGGGAGTAAATAAGTTCAGTTCGAAATGGAAAGCGTTACTCATGCAGGTATCATGACTAGAACAGTATATGTAGTACATGCTACAGTTATGCCCTATGCTATATTTATGTTTCAAAACAGAGTTTGAAATAAGACTTCTAGCTATTATTTGTCTGTAAATTCGTACTTGACATGATCATTTATTAAAGTAGAAATACATGAAAATTTCTCACGCTGAGTATAAAAACCAGATGAGCATTCAGATTCTTAAGCAAAAAATTTTAGATGGTAATATACATAAGTTATGATTAAGTATTTTAAATCATCATAGTAAGAAAGTATATACATATATATTTTATTTTATTTTATTTTATTTATTTCTGTATGTGTATGAATGTACTGTCTGCATGCAAGTCTGTGCACCCGTGTCGTGCAATGCCCCGGAGGTCAGAAGAGGGTCTCGGATTCCCCTGGAGCTGGAGTTCTCCTGGAATTGGAGTTTCAGACGGTTCTCAGCCGCCATGTGGGTGCTGGGGATCGAACCCGGGTCCTCTGCAAGAGCGGTCAGCGCTCTTAACCGCTAGGCCATCTCTCCAGCCCCCAAAAGTATATATATTTTTAAATTTTATTTATTTGTTATGTGTATGAATGTACTGTCTGCATGTAGGTTTGTGCACCCGTGTCCTGCAATGCCGTGGAGGTCAGAAGAGGGTGTTGGATTCCCCTGGAACTGGAGTTCTCCTGGAATTGGAGTTACAGATGGTTCTCAGCCACCATGTGGAGGCTGGGGATCAAACCCGGGTCATCTGTAAGAGCAGTGCTCTTAACCGCTAGGCCATCTCTCCAGCCCCAGAAAGTATATTTTATTTTTTTTTAAATTTAGTTTTTTATTTGATGCTTTGTGCATTTCAACATTTTTTCAATTCAGTTCAGCTTATTCCCTTTCCCTCCCCCCCCCCCCCACCCCATCCCAGAGATCATGCATTCTGCCATAACTGTCCTGCATCTTTTCTCTTCAGTTTTTTTTTTTTTTTTTTTCATTTTTAGCTATAAGTGATAATCCATGAGTACAAGCATCCTTCATGCAAAACCTATCTGCAGGCTGTTGTGCCCAAACACCTACAGCCCCACCATCCAGTGGGGGGTGACAGGTTGTTTGTTCAATCAAGTTGATCAAATGAGTGTCCAGACTACATTGCTGTAGTTTCACCATTCACCCCAATCGCAGCCCTTACATTCTACCACGCCCCCTCTTCCGCAGGTTGTTCCCTAGGCTTAGAAAAGGGGCACAGGTGGATGAGAGGTAAAACAGTCCACTCTCTCTGGAGCTGTTGACTTGGACTCTGGTCAATTCTGGCTGTTTCCTTTCATGGGCTGACAGTTTGTCCAGGAATAACCCAGAAAGTATATTTTATAGAAAGTATATTTTAAAGAGACTAATAAAATCTATTTTTTGTAGTTCTCTACAAATCTGAGCTACCCATTAAAAAAAAAACTATGGAAAATATGAGAATATAGTGAGATTAGAACTAGCCACACAACTGAATTCTCTCTCTTAATTGTAATTCCTTAAAAGCTGTACAATTTTAAGGACTTGGCACTATGAATATCTGCTTCAGCTTTCAACTCAGGTGGCTTTATTCTGGTGTCTAATCTTTTTGCAATAGTGTGCATTTAAATAATAAAGATCTAGGCTTTGGATGACCACTCAGTAAGTGAAGCACTTCCCTTGCAAGCACAAAGTCATGAATGAGTTCAGTCCCTGGAACCCATGAAAAATGGCAGGCATGGTATTGTACACCTATAATCCCAGGGCTGGAGAGGCAGAACCAAGTGGATCCTTGGAGGTCTCTGGCCAGCAAGTCTAGTTTAATTAGTGAGCTCCAGATCAATAAAAGACCCTGCTTCTAAAACAACATGGATGATATCTGAGGTGGTCCTTTGGCCTCCATGCACACACATGTACAACACCACACACATGGAAATGAAGACATCCATACAATTCTAATAACATATTAATCCAATAAGGAGCATAATACAGAGTTCTCAATTTTAGCTACTAGAACACCAAAAATCTAAAAATCATAAAAGACAACAGAACACTAAGATGAATTCCTTATAACTTGGATTTTTTGAACCAAATTCAATACTCAAGAAATTACTGTTGGCCCAGTTGTTGGCCCTAGAGTTGGTTTGTCTCCTAGCTCTTTTCTGGCATGTTGTTCCATCATTTGCCAATTTGCCTAATCTATGGGAGGCTCTTTTCAACTCTAAAGTATAACAATAATAGCTCAAGGGTAATTTAAGAGTAAATGAAAGAAAATCTGCAGAATGTATATTGTTAATACTGAAATATAAAATATAGTCTATAAATTTTGTGGCTACATAGAGGCTTGACTTTACAGATAAAATGCTCTCCTAAGGGACTAGGTGTCATGGTGCATGGCTCCTCAATGAGCAGGAAGAACTTCTCAACATAAAGAAATTAATAGGACACCTTGGGTCTCATGGTTTCTTTTTAAAAGTCTGACTTCACCCACATCAGTGATGGATGATGTGCACTGTATAAACAACAGATATTTATACCACATGACTCTCTTACATCCATTAATAGTAAATAATCTCCCATTAGAATATTGCAATATAATAGGTTTTCTTTGTGCCTTGAAAGAGCACTGAAATTTCAATACCTTCCATTATTCTCTAGAAAAGGTAAAATGTTTAAGAGGGAGAGATTACTTTAATCATGAACCAGGAAAATTTTATTTGCCTAAAGTAAAAGGTTCCAAAAAAAGTTGAAATTCCCTTATTAATAAAACAGTTTCAATATATTAAAAGAAAAACTATAGAGGCCAGAAATGAAATGTGATTCATAAAGTCATGATTTTTTAATCATGAGGTAATAAAATCCTGCTCCACACCAGTGTTTGCTGTAGAAACTACAACTTCTTCAGAGGCTTCCAAGCATTTTCATGTTAGTGATTTATTCTATGACTTATTTACAGGGAAAATCCCTGCAAATTAATATAAAAAATAACTTTTACTATAGACCAAAAATGAAACATTAATTACTTATATATAGACTCCATAATGCTTTTTGCCTGGTTTTATGAAATAGGATGGTCCTGTAGTCTCAGCCATCCTAGAACTCACTATGAACACCAGGCTGGCTTCGATCTCAGAGTTCCATGTGCTTCCACCACTGCTGGGATGAAAGTTGTATGGCACACCGGGATGAAAGTTGTGTGGCACTCAATACAAAGCAAGCTGGTCATGACTCTGCCAAAATCTGTTTTACTGTCAATACATCCTAACCAGCCTTCTTCTCAAAACAATCTCACCTTTTCTTGTATCACTTAGGATCTTATATAATAAACAGCACTAAAGTCATCAAACATTTCTCTTATGAAAATGTAAGTTCTACAGAGAAAGGCTTTTTCTTCTTTCACAGCAATACCTTCAATCTGCAGAAAGTGAATAAAAATAGACCTGAAAATATTTTTTGAATGAATGAGTGAATATAACATATTTCATATACTTGAAAATGTGATTCAGCCTCTACACCTGAGTTCTTTTGACACAATGGGAAGAAAACATTTGCAAACAAAGCAGTGACTATTCTTATACACTGATGGTCACTACCATGTGGTACGTCATTTAACAAAAGGTGTCATTTAACCAAGATGTTTGGCAGCAATTAATCTGCTTCCCTTCTATATACACTTGTCATACCAATCCAGTTTACAAGCTTCTAAGTAGTCCACAGACTTCTGTCACACACAAGATTGAAATTCTGAATGATGCCTCTAGGGTTTCAATCTCTACCTTTAGAGGAAAGAAAAAGATCATCAATTTCCCATTGGAAAGACTTATTAAGACAGCTTCAAAACAGGTGATTTGGAGCCAATGGATCTGGACCCCAGGAACATCTGAACACTAGTGTACAGTCTCAAACTTGCTGGTCACATATTTTCAACATTGGCTGAATTATGACAATAGTAGAGTCTGTCCTACCAACTTCCATCAGGTTCAACTCAGTATCTGAACCATAGTTCTGAGGCTAATATGTTAGTCTATTTTTTACTTAATTAATCACTTTGAAGACATCAATCCATTTTTGTATGTGTACATAGGAATTACATTAACACAAAGCAATGACAGATATTGAATATTTAAACATGTAAATCGCATGCAAATAGTATCAAATGTTTTGGCAAAGAACCTGAAACTTAATTGAGAAAACGGAGGAACCTACTCTTTAGAGTATAATGACATTGTAGAGAGATGATAATTATTTTCTAATATTCACTCTTTCATCCTCAATAATAAAGCCATCACTTTGGAATAGTAAAATATGCATTGGTATTAAATGCCAATATCAGATCCTCTTTTGAAGCTCTGTTAATTTTTATAATTAAGTTCTTGTCATCAAGATATAACCCAACCATCACATGTAGCCTCTCAAATGGATACTTGAAGG
This sequence comes from Rhizomys pruinosus, assembly GCA_009823505.1. Lineage (NCBI taxonomy): Eukaryota > Metazoa > Chordata > Mammalia > Rodentia > Spalacidae > Rhizomys > Rhizomys pruinosus. Next base: position 2,492,533 of record VZQC01000181.1, on the reverse strand, counting down.
AGAGGGGCCATGCCTGCCCCTTCTTATCCTTGTCCTGGTGAGATGCAAACAAGTTGGTAGCAACAGCTGTCTTATACCATGAGGTGGACAGAGACTAGATCTGTAAAAACATAATACCAGTAGGCCCCTAAACAATAGGGCACTGGCTATACAGAATATGTTCCTTCAAATCTTCTGCTAAACACTGCTTCCTTAGAACTATCGACTATTTCTACCCAAATGTATTCCTAAGTAACACTAAAAAAATATTTATTCTATGAAAATAGTAAAAACTACAATGAGGACAGAAATTCCCTTCATAGCACTTGCTATGTGTGGGGTATTATTCTAAATGCTTAACATTTAACAATGAACATATCTTGACACTAGCCTTATAAGTAGGCATAGTTGTTACATTTATTTTACAGATTAGGGAACTAAGGCACAAAGAGACTCCATGATTTGCTCAAATGGCAAATTATTGTTTGGATGCATATGAACAAAGGTGTCTCATACTTTTTATCCTAACCATCCCTACTACCTGTGTTTGTAGATCCCAACCTCACTACAGAAGTCCAGGCTCCATTTTGATATTCTCAAATCACCTTTTCATTTAATATATGTAAAACTGTTTCATAGCAATATTATATCTCATTAGATCTGGTCAATACCAGAGTCCCAACAAACAAGTATGATGTTACAGTAACTAAAAGATGCATGGATCAGCATGTCTTCCTCCCTCCACTGTGAGTAAAAGCTTGCTCTTAGCTTTAAAATTTGAGCTACCTCATCACTAAGTCCCTTGGATGGACAGACATTCTACAAGCATGTAGAAGCTGTCCAAAATTGTAGTTGAGTTGTAATATAACTCAAACTACATGGAATTGAATGCTCCTTCATAACCAATGGGTATATTCCCAGAACTAGTTCTTCTTACTATAATCCATTTGCTTTTTGCTGTTTTGGGAAAAAAAGCACTTTACTGTGTGTTATTTTATCACAATAAATTTAAAGCTTGACATACATGAACAAAGTATTAAGGATCCACTTAACTCTCACTTTACAAACGAGATGATTGAGTTATAGAGAGGCTAACTTAGTTGCTGAGTATCAGATCTGGGAGCACACTGTGGGACTTCTATGCAAGTATCAGTCTCAGATCTGGGGATTTTATTTAAATATACCACCTTTAACAATGATAAGTAACTTCTAATGATAATGGACATATAGATTGAGAAATTTTACTAGTAATCACACATAATATTTTCAGATTTAAATGTGGAAAACTCTTTGATTTCCATTTGTGAATTATTTTATTAGTAAAAAATGTTCAGCACTTTGGAGGCCACCTTGCTACAATGTGGAAGAAAAATTTAAGATAATTTTTTTGAAGGGGCAGCATTTCTGGGTTTGGAAGAGATGGCTCAGTGGTTAAGAACATGTACTATTTTTCTAGATGACCCAGATTCAATTCCCAGCTCCCACATGGTGGCTAAAAACATTTGTAACTTCAGTCCCAGGGGATCAGACATGCTTTTCTGGCCACTGTGGGGCAATGCATGCATGTGCATTTACATACATGCAGGCAAAACAGCCATACGCATAAAATAAAAACAGTAAATAAGGTATTTTAAAAGGCAACATTTCCAAGCTTATAAAATCGGAAGCAATAGAATTATGACTATCCACATATTTCAATGAGAATTTCTCATTCTAAGGCATAGCTAAAATCTCATTTTACAATTATTTACTCTTGAATATAAACTATAAGCTGGTAAACAAGTGATAGAACTGTTTTACCCATTCTATGCAGGTTTGGGCTCTAAAACACTGGATAGACTTTTGGTTTTACCTAAACCTACCTAAAAATTTCAAAGAATTTCAAAAGTATCACATTTTTAGCCTGACAGTAATTTGCATTTCGCTCATCATTCCAGTGGAACAGACTGGGTATAACTGTGATCCCACTGCTTAGATGACACAGCAGGGCATTCACTTCAAGTTTGAGGCTAGCCTTAGTTCAGTCCATGCCCACAAGACATACATAGCAAGCCCCTGAATCAAAGAGTTCTAGGTGGTTTGCAGGACTGGCTGTTTCCACTTAAGCCTAGGAAAATCCCAGGCCATGAGTAAAACCTCACAGATGAGAAGTGCATGCAGCTAAACATGATAAAGATATTAACAGAGAATGGGAGATAAAATTTTATTTTATATAAAACTATCCAAAAGGCTTAGCAATGATTCATAGATCGAGATGGTATAAAATTATCAATTAAAAGGATCAAAGAGACAAGGAATAATCTGAAGAAACCATAGTATTATTCTCAGATAAGAACTGGACAAAAGATACAACTGAATAATGAATTTAGCTCTATTCTTACTGATAAGTAAGTTAAAAATAAAAATTGGTTGGGCTCCACATTTTTTTTGGTCTTTTCGAGACAGGGTATCCCTGTAGCTCTGGCTGTCCTGGAACTCACTCTGTAGACCAGTCTGGCCTTGAACTCACAGAGATCCACCTGCCTCTCCTCCCAAGTGCTAGGATTAAAGGCATGCACCACCATGCCTGGCAAATTTTTTAGATTTGGGACAATATGCAATTTTATTAAAACACTGATTTTGTTCACTAAATGTCAGAATGTAACAAATGGAGGATATTGTACTATGAATCAGTGGCTAAACAGCTTCAGGAATGGGGACATGCTTCAGAGTACACTTCTAAGTGACTACTATGCCAAACACTACACCAAGCACTGGGTCCTTATGATATTTACTCATTAGATGAAGAAATGGAAACATTAAGAAATGAAGAATGTCCCATGGCACATAATTTATTTGTAATCAAAAGCATTGGATCAGTCTCCAAAATCCACACAGTTAAACACAATCTAGGGACACCAGACTAGCTCTGCAGGTAAAGGTTCTTACCACTAAGCCTTAAGACCTGAGTTTAATACCCAAAATCACAGAGTGGAAGGCAAGGATTCCAAAATGTTGTCCTCTGACTCCATACATGTTTTAGATGCACACACAGACACACATACACACACACACACACACACACACACACACACGAGAGATAACAAATAAAAGTTAAAATTTTTTAAATTCTAAAGCCTGCATTTCATTAAGACAATCCTTCCCTGCTTTGGTAAGTATCTATGAAGACACACTTGGCACTGAAATTAGCAACACAGATACAGAATTCTTGAACTGTCACAGATCTGATAGACAATGTGTACTATGGAAAATGGACTTTGCACTGCTGGTTTTTCTACTAGGTCTCCACATAGGACCTTTGCTGATGAGTAAGCAACTGTATTTCTTCAGGAATACTGTCAGTGAGGTGCTTTTACAGCTAAACATGGAAAAATCTAACCAATGGCTAACTATATCTATGATGGGGTGTGCTCAATTTTAGTAACTCTGGACAACTACTGAATTTGCTCAGCTATAAATGATCAGCTACATAATTTGTACTCAGCAAGCTTCATTTGAAGGTATCAAGTTATAAAGAAATACTTTGAAAACAGAGTGAAACGGAGGTGGAAATTCTATTTGAAATGTAAAACTCCAGGGCTGGAGAGATGGTCTAGTGGTTAAGACCACCGACTGCTCTTGCAGAGGACCTGGGTTCGATCCCCAGCACCCACATGGTGGCTGAGGACCGTCTATAACTCCAATTCCAGGAGAACTCCAGTTCCAGGGGAATCGGACACCCTCTTCTGACCTCCAAGGCATTGCAGAACAGGGGTGCACAAACCTGCATGCAGACAGTACACTCATACACATACAAAAATAAATAAAATTAAAAAAAGAAATGTAAAACTCCTCTTCAGCTGGGCTGAGGTACTGAAAACCTGGTCAGATGTGAAAGAAACCTTGGGGGTGGGGGGTCACTTCATACCCATATGCAGAACAGTTATTCCCTCTTTCGCCAGAAATGTGGTATTTACCTTAAGTTAGCAAAGATCTAATTTAAGGCTTTTTCAGGTGAAATACTCCTTTGGGGCCCTTACAGTTAAACAAATAGTTTCTTTTAACAATTTTATGAATTTCAAAGTAGACTATTTTTGTATGTTTTCCCTTACAAAACACCCCTTCCTCAAATTGAATGTGCTTGAGATACTGTCAAACTGGATATGGCCCCACTTGCCTTCCTTTAAACTCCAGTCATCCCAAACTTTTGCAGTGGTGGTTAGCTAAAACCCCAAATACAATTCAAAAGAGAGAAATGCTTCTGTTTTCCTTCAAGAAGTTATTCTGGTACCAATTTCTTCATTATGAATCTCTTCTCCCTCTTGCTGACAGGGGGTAGCAGGTTCAATAAAACTCACAGGATGATAGGAAAGAAATGAATATTAACTTTTCCACAGGCACACAATATAACCTTGTTTTTATGTAAAATTCAACCTTCAAAAAATGGTAAGAGCTGTCTCAATATACTAAATGTTTGCCCACAGTGAAATGGCAAAATAAGGATGTTTTATGATCTTTTTAATGTAAAGACTTTTTTAAGTTATATTACTTTCACTGGACTGAGATATTATCCAAAAATAATTTTCTGGTTAAAAATAATTATAAAGTAATTCAAAATAGCTCAGCTATAGAACACTTGGAATGAAGACATAATAGTATTTACCCACCTTCAGGAAAGTAAATTACTAGCTACAATCCCTCTTCGTTATTAGAAAATAAGATAGCACCAGGCATATTGTAAAGAAATCAGAGGATTTATGTCTTGGGAATCTGATGATGGTGTACTGCCTTTCAGCTCTAAGTTCTAAGGTGATAATGCTTCAGAATGATACTTAAGAACTTTACTGAAATATTGTAAATTCTTATTAAATTTTGTGCCACCTAACTAAAATATTGACATCAGAAACTTTCTCAAAGCTGCATCTACAATTTCCTTCGTGGGTATCAGAGTTGAAGCAGACTTTGAAAAAAAAGAGTTCTGCATCAAAGCTCTTTTCCTCTCACACATTTCAACCCAATTAGAGACAAGACAGACTAGTGTTAACATGAGAGTTAATTTTAGAAAATATATGCAAAAAAGCCAAATGTTTTTTAATTACTTTAATATTTTCCACATGTACAACTTTATCTTATTAGGCATTACAACAGTGTCTTAAAAGGAAACACAAGAGCCACCAGCATTCCCTGTGAAAGGGTCACCTGGACAGGAATTGTTTATGCTCCTAAAGTCTTTACCACTGTCAGCTATTTGCACAGAGCACCTGTGAGAAACTATCAACTACAGGCAGCCATGAGTTTTTCTCAGAAAGCATGAAGTTCTTAGAGTTGTTCAGGCTGTCTTCTCAATAATACTGAACCAAAGAAAAATAAAATTGAGATATTTTGTTAGTTTCTAGGATGGCTCAAATAATTTTGAAATGAAAAGGATATTAAACTTACTTAATGCTTCCATTAGATCACTGGTTCCTAAACTGAGGAAAGCTGTCAAACCATGTTGTGTAAGCACTTGTGGGTCCATTCACCTCTCCATGGACTTGGACCATTTGAAAGAAAGACAATCTCTTCACTACTATGTGACAATCTCTTACTACTATACTGTATGATGTCTTAAAAATGAAAAAAAAAAAGTGCCTGTAGTTCTTTGAGACTAGCACCCATAGAAATATGGGTGGTGGGGAGCTGGAGTGATGGTCCAGTGGTTGAGTGCTGTCTACTCTTGCAGAGGACCCAGGTTCAGTTCACAGTATACACACTGTGGCCAACAACCATCCTAGCTCAAGTTCTAAGGGATCTGATGCCCTCTTCTGGCCTCCATGGGCATTGCATAACATGAGTGCACTTACATCCATGCAGACAGTATTCATACACATAAAATAAATTTAAAAATAACAGATAAAATATTTTTAAGAAAAAAGAGCAATGAGCCAGGCGTGGTGGCACACGCCTTTAATACTAGCACTTGGGAGGCAGAGGCAGGTGGATCTTTGTGAGTTCAAGGCCAGCCTGGTCTACAGAGTGAGTTCCAGGACAGCTGGGACTACAGGGAGACCCTGTCTCGAAAAGACAAAAAAAAAAAAAAAAAAAGAAAGAAAGAAAGAGAAGAAGGAGAATGCTGATAAATATATTTTTAATTATTTTTATAGGTTGTCAGAATGTCCTGTCCCTGCATCGTAGGTTTGTGCACCTGTACGTGCAATGCCATGGAGGGTCAAGGGGATAGTTGGGTTCCCCTGGAGAACTGGAGTTAAAGAATGGTTTACCCCCATTTGGGTGCTCTGGATCGAACCCTGGTCTGCTGCAAGAAGCGGGTCAGTGCTCTTAACTGCTAGGCCATCTCTCCAGCTCACTGATGAAAATTTTTTTTTTTTAAATTATTGGTACATGGGGGCTGGAGAGATAGCCTAGCGGTTAAGAGTACCTCTTGCAAAGGACTCGGGTTTGATCCCCAGCACCCAGATGGCAGCTGAGAACTGTCTGTAACTCCAATTCCAGGAGAACTCCAATTCCAGGGGAATCCGACACCCTCTTCTGACCTCTGCGGCATTGCACGACACGGGTGCACAAACCTGCATGTAGACAGTACATTCATATACATAAAAAATAAATAAATAAGTAATTATTGGTACAATACACCAAATTATTTTCCTATGTCAGAAAACAAACATAGAACTCTTATTCTTTCAGGATGAAGACATTAAAATGAACTCTCTATTTCAATATTGTTATAACTGTTATTATAAAATATCATAAATAATCTAAAAATTATTCACTTTTTTTATTCAAATAGCCATGGATAGTGTTAGAATCCTAAAAATAGAGGCTAGAGTTGGTGTGCTTTTGCATTTCAAATATGTAACAGATAATTTTGGGGGATAAAAAAATTCCCAGAATTTCAATTATATGTGAATTTGAAGCAGGTTATGTGAAATTTACTTTTGATGTGATCAGTTGAAAGGGAGTTGGCTCATGTACACAAAATTATAAGCATGCAAATTGCTAGTAACAAATTATCCTTTCCAACAATTGAAAGGAGTCCTATCAGATTTACCTTAGGACTCATTTTCAATCATTAGCTTGCTAATGAGAATAATACAGATATTGGAAAATAATTTTTTAAAAAACCAATGTAAGGCTTTCTCATATTTTAGAATGTTAGCATTGATCTTCCTAAGTTATTAGACAATTTCATACTATATACCATCTTTTGAATGGAGATCTCAAACTGTAGGCAGAGTCCAGCAGCCATCAGTATCAACTTGGCGCTTGAAAATGTATGTCCCAGGCTCATGCCACAACAGGACTGGGACAGTCTGAGGTCAGCCCAGCACCCTGCATTTTAAAGACAAATTTTAAATGATTCAAATGCCCACTATCTTTGGAGAAATACTGTCCACAAAACCATGAAATAAAACAATGGCCCAATGCCTCATTAAAAAAGACTGATCATCAGGGTGTGGAGAGAAGACTCAGGTATTAAGAGTACCGGCTGCTCTTGCAGAGGACCAGGGCTTGATTCCCAGCACACACATGATGGCTAACAACCGTCCATAACTGCAGTTCCAGGGGGATCTGATGCCCCCTTCTGACCTCCATGGGCATTGAATGACACAGGTGCATTTCCATACATTCAGGCAATACACTCATATACATAAAATAAAAATAAATAATAAAATATTTTTACAATAAATACATTTAAAAAGAAAATCAAACACAGAAAGAAGAAATGCCAGCACCCACCCTCATGGGCCTAACTTTATGCCTCACTTCCCTATATACTGCTGGCTAAACTCCATGTCTTCAGCCCTGACCCAGACTCAGGAGCAGTTGAGGAAGCTGCAGTGTTGAGCCTTCCTCCAGCTTCTCCCAGCTGAAGTTCTGCACTGATACTGCCTCTCCGTTCTTAGTTCTCATTGAATCCTCTGCAGTTGGTGTTTGTTTTTTTTTATTTAGCATCTAGATACTTTTCCTATAATCAAACCTTGCTTAATAAAGAACTACATCCGGGGCTGGAGAGATGGCCTAGCGGTTAAGAGCACGGACCGCTCTTGCAGAGGACCTGGGTTCAATCCCCAGCACCCACATGGCGGCCAAGAACCGTCTGAAACTCCAATTCCAGGACAACTCCAGTTCCAGCGGAATCTGACACCCTCTTCTGACCTCCGCGGGATTGCACGACACAGGTGCACAGACTTGCATGCAGACAGTACATTCATACACATACAGAAATAAATAAAATTAAAAAAAAAGAACTACATCCAACCATGTTGTTTTAAGCCTCTTTGAACTAGTCTTTCTTTGTCTATATACTAACATATGTTTTCAATATTAACTCAATAAAATGCATTATTATGGTTAAACACTGTTGATAATGATTTTCTTCCTTATTAGAAGTAAGGTAGCTCCCAAGCCTCAGTGTTGGCAGCAACACTCTTCTTATCATCCCTAAGTATTAGGTGATCTAAACCCCTTTATGTTTAGTTTTATGTCCTACATATGAAGTCTAGCATATATAACAAATAACAGTATGAGTTTGTCTACAAAACTTCTATAGGTCACATACTATTTTTTCTCATATATCCTTAGTCATTATTTTTACATCCTGCTTTTTAAAACTTTAAAAAATATGACTAATCTTAAGGCCTTACTGAAAATGAAGAAAGGCACAATTTAAAAAGGAAGGTGGGAGAAAGGAGGAAAGGAGAGGGTAGGTTTGTTGAGGTGGTAACTGATTACAGGAGAATTAAGTGGCTGCACATCTTGGAATGAAACATACCTGAATGTATATTCATCTTCCAGGATTTTCCAACTAAATTATCTTGAATGCATTACTAATATGGCTCAGATTTCTTAATAGGAAAATTAAAAAAATATCCAGTATCTACTTTGCAGGACTATTACAATAATTAGAACTATCATATGGAAAAAGCAATGACAACGCCTGGCAGAGCAAACAGCCATGAACCTCAGCTCCGTTATCTACGTCCATGTGGACAGTCTATGATCTCAGATCCAAGTTTCTTCATCTCCTCCAAGGAGGTGTCTGTAATCTGGGCCCTGGCAGGCATAACCCAGGTTTACGTCCAACATCACCAGCTCTAGAGTTCTGATCACTATGCTCAACCTCTCTGACCCTACATGGGAGTTTCAAATAGTGAAACCCTCAGGTTCTGTGAAGCAATTCTATTGCTCAGCAGGATGACTCTTCAGGTCTTCCACCCCCCCCCCAAAGACTAGGTCCCTAAATCACATAATTCTAGTCTTTCACTTGTTGACTATCTTCCTTCAACCTCTTTCCCTCAGACCTTCTGTTAGATGACCAGACAACCCCACCCTAGATTAATCAGTTTGCTTTCCCATCCCTGGTAGGAATGTGCAGTTTAGGGAAATAGGTCACACTTGTATCCTTGGTCAGGATTTGGAATTTTCAACTCCAGTCTCTTCTCATAAATCCTTTAATCCATCCCTGGTTCTACTTCACATCTCATTATAAGCTTCATCCTGTCTTCCCAAGCTCCTGCCCAATCTTCACCCTTTCTGCTGCCTCCTACTCAAGAACTTTCTGGAGTCCCTAACCTCTGATTCAGTCATGTGGCTACAGCTTGGACTTGGGGAACAATGTTTCTTATCTCCTCTGCCCAAGGCCAAGGTTACCTCTGACTGGACCTGGAACTCTTAACCTGGAAATTTTCTTGGGCCTCATTTCAGCCATTAAACATTGATATTCATGTTTTCCTTGTCCCTCCCTCTTCTTCTTCCAGCAGTTTCCTCCCTGCTTGCTCATGTGACGCAGATTAAAAATCCACTCCTCTCTCCCATATTAAAAACTAAGGAACTGTCCGTTCTAAGTTGGCAATTAATAATTCAAAACATATGATATAAAGTTCAAGATGTTTTTCATCATTTAAAGCCATGAACTTCTGGTTTCTTTGTATTTGGTCCAGCTTGAACCAGAATAGATATGAGCCTGCACTGGAGCTAGGTTGCTGAAGAACTGCCCTGCCCACAGTCTCTGATTTGGCTGTCTTTACTGAAATTAACCATAAGGGGAAAAACTGAGCAGACAGAAGAGGGGGCTCATCTAGCTTCCCAATATGTTTTCATTTTGACTTATGAGAGTACAGGTTTCTGACTGACTGCCTTTGGCTAGTGTTCAACACTGAAATAAAGTTTTGCTGAACATAGTCCTAGTTATCACAACACATTGTAGAGGGGACTTTTCTCAGTGGTAGTGAAATGAACTCATTGTTATCACATTTGCACCATCCCTTATGAACTGCAGAGGCTAGAAAGGGCCAAGATCACCTTACTGGTGCTATCTGTTACTTACTTTCCCAGGACTGTCCCTGACCAAAGTAGCAAGGAAAATTAAAGTGTGAGGAAACGTAAGGGGGATGGAGGGACGGGGGCAACCTGAGAGGATGTTTAGGAAGCCCTTGCTGAAGCAAGAAATCCAAAGCCAAAGTCACCCTGGCAGCAAGGAATTACAGTGAAGTTCCTCCTTCTCATGTTTTACAGAATCAAGTCAATGGCGGCACCCCACTATTTCTTCTTCCCTGTGCATGCTCACCCAGTAAAGCCACAGAACACAGGTTTACATCAGGTGATTTTTTAAAGATATTTAAGAGCAGCCTATTGTGGTTTAGAGCTTGTTTTAAATATTTCCCATCTAAAAAACTTAAAGGAAAATTCAGAAATTGATGCATTTAAGAATTTCAAAAATGAGATCAACTTTTTTTGTATTTTTGAGAGAGGGTCTCCCTTTAGTCCCAACTGGCCTGGAGCTCACTCTGTAGCCCCAGCTGTCCTGGAACTCACTCTGTAGACCAGGCTGGCCTTGAACTCACAAAGATTCTCCTGCCTCTGCCTCCCAAGTGCTAGGATTAAAGGTGTGCGCCACCACACCCGGCCCAGAAAATCTTAAAGTAGGTAACAAAGCCATTATACATTCATTTAACTACTATTTAGCAATATCTATGTTGGTACATATACCTAAACGCAAGATAGCACCTTAAAAGTTGATAGTGAAACCGTGAATACAAAATTCCCAAAGAAAGCAAGAAATTAGAACCAGAGTTAACTTACTCAAAGCCATGCTCCTTCTCAGACTACAGCCAAACAGGGAGTGTAGCCTTCCAACACCAGGGAGCTGAGAAAAACCTCTGTCAGTGGAAACAATGTAAATGTTGCTTGTTGCAATAAGAAGACACTGTTCCTAGGGAATGCAACTGATGGCTGTGTTGTATATAAACACCACCTCCACGTTCTATCCAACAATAATGCTATAACCACATTCCACCTGTTATAACACCATATAACTATAAGATAGGGAGGAAACAGTTTTATGGCTAAGTCTGTGATGGTGCAAACCACCCTGGTGACAATTCACAATAAGACAATTCAACTTATTTTATTATAGGAGTAAATTCACATAGGGTTGAAAGAAGGGGATTAAAGGACTCAGTCAAGGACAGATTGGTCCAGGTTTCCCCTGTCATTAGAAGGAGTTCTGATTAAAACCACACCATGGAGGCTCAGCTTTCCTTCTCTTCAACTTGGCTTTTCTGATGCTGGTCTCTGGATGCCACAGTAAACTGTGTGCCACTTCCCTGCTGCTGCCACTGCACTGCCCTCTCCCTGCCTCGTGTGAATCCATCTCAAGTTCTTCAGAGTCTCACTGCAGTCTACTTCTGTCTTCATTTTTATGTGAGTTTCTTCATTTCTAACTCGAAGCCTAGTAGGGACAATGGTAGAGCCACTGGTTTTGTAAATTAATATTTAAATCAAGAAATGAATACATATGTACATGAACATGTGCCTACATACAACATGTATAGTTCATACATAGTCAAATATGCCTTTTAGAAATAAGTTTAAAAATAGAAATAAGAAGTTTGACTTGTTCAAAGGAACCAGAAAGTACAATTTTTACATTACATGCTATGTCAATAACTGTAAAACCTTAGGGAGTGATTCTTTTTTTTCTTTTTTTTATTGTTGTTTGTATATTTCATACATCATTTATCAATTCAGTTCAGACATATTCCCCTTTCCCTTCCCCCCACCCCACCCCACCCCAGATCATGCATTCTGCCATAACTGTCCTGCATCTTTCTCTTAGTCTTTTTTTATGTTTAGGAATTCACATTTTCCTCCATTAATTTTATATTACTCTAAAATATGGATACATACTCATCACTCATATACAGTAATTACAGAGTCTGAAAATAATTGGTGGGTAGATTCTAGAGCCCATTGAGAGATTCACATTACAACAACATAGTTGCTTTTAGATAAACAGAAAGATAATGTCATTCAGCTTGCAAATTCATCTGGGGGATTTGGTGTTAACATCCACAAATGAGGGAAACCATTCTCCATTTGTCTTTCTGGGACTGTATTACTTCACTCAGCATAATGGCTTTGAGCTCCATCTTTTGTCATCCACTCATCTGTTGAGGGGTATTTGGGTTGGTTCCAGCTCTTTGCTATTGTGAAGAGAGTTGCAATAAATATGGATGTGCATGTATCTTTGTGGTAGGATGAGTCTTGTGGGTATATACCCAGGAGTGGTATGACCAGGTCAGGTGGTAGGCTCATTCCAAGTCTTTTAAGGTTTCTCCACACTGCTTTTTCCATAGTGGTTGTAGAAGTTTATATTCCCACCAGCAGTGGATGAGTGTTCCCCTTTCCCCACAACCTCTCCAGCATCTGTTGTCTTTTGTTTCCTTGATCTTAGCTAGCTGTATTGGAGTGAGATGATATCTGAGAGTGGTTTTAATTTGCATTTCCTTAATTATTAATGATGTTGAACACTTTTTAAGATGTTTCTCACCATCTTTAATTCCTCACTGGTGAAGACTTTGTTCAGCTCTTTACTCCATCTTTTGAGTAGGTCATTCATCTTACTTCTTTGTTTTTTGAGTAGTTTATATATTCTTGACGTTAATGCTCTATCAGATGTATCACTGGTAAAGATTTCCTCCCACTTTGTGGGTTTTCTCTTCACCTCCTTGATTGTTTCTTTCACTGTACCAAAGGTTTTAAGTTTAATGAGGTCCCATTTGGTGACTGATGACCTTACTTCCTGTGCAGCTGCTGTGTGATTTAGAAAGTCTTTCCCTACACCTATGTCTTGTAGGTTGTTGCCAACTTTTTCTTCTATCACCTTCAGGGTTTCAGCCTTCTGAACAATACACCAAATGGACCTCACAGACATCTACAGAATATTCCACCCAAGTACAAGAGAATATACTTTCTACTCAGCACCTCACGGAACATTCTCCAAAATTGACCACATACTGGGGCACAAAATGAACCTCAACAAATACAAAGGGATAGAAATTATTCCATGCATTATATCAGACCAGAGTGCAATAAAGCTCAATATGAACACCAGAATAAGTACAACTAGCTACAAGAACACATGGAGATTAAACAACACAATCCTGAATAATGAATGGGTCAGGGAAGAAATAAAGAGTGAAATAAAAGTACTCATGAAACTGAATGAAAAAGACAATACAACACAACAAAACCTGGGGGATACTTTAAAGGCAGTCTTGAGAGGGAAATTTATAGCCCTAAGTGGCCACATTATAAAAAACAGAAAGAGAACAAATAAAAGATCTAACACTGCAAATAAAAACACTTGAGAAACAACAACAAATGAACCCTAAACCCAATATACAGGAAGAAATAACAAAAATCAGAGCAGAAATCAATGAAATAGAAATAAAGAAAACAATACATAAAATCAATGAATCCAAAAGCTGTTTCTTTGAAAAAATAAACAAAATAGACAGTCCTCTAGCCCAGTTAACCAGAGAGAGAGAGAGAGAGAGAGAGAGAGAGAGAGAGAGAGACTCCAAATCAATAGTATTCATGATGAAAGAGAACATCACAACAGACAAGGAAAAGATCCAGACAATCATATGGGAATACTACAAAAATGTATACTCCACTAAATTTGAAAACCTAAGAGAAATGGATGAATATCTGAAATCCTAGGAATCAACAAAGCTTAACCAAGAAGAGATTGACAGTTTAAACAGACCCATAATATTTGAGGAAATTGAAGATGTAATTAAAAACCTCCCAACTAAAAAAAAGCCCTGGTCCAGATGGTTTCACAGCAGAATTCTATAAAACATTTAAAGAGGTCCTACAGCCATTGCTACTCACTGTTTAGAAGGATTCAAACAGAGGGAATTCTCCCAAACTCCTTCTATGAAGCCAGCATCACTCTAATACCAAAACCAGGCAAAGATGCAAGAAAAAAAAGAAAGCTATAGACCCATCTCACTAATGAACATAGAAGCAAAAATTCTCAACAAAATACTTACAAATTGCATACAGACCCACATCAAAAAGATCATCCATCATGATCAAATTGGATTCATACAAGAGATGCAGGGATGATTCAACATACGTAAATCAATAACTATCATAAAATACATAAATGGACTGAAAGACAAAAACCACACTATCATCTCAATTGATGCAGAAAAAGCCTTTGACAAGATCCCAGCATCCCTTCATGTTTAAAGTCCTAGAGGAAATAGTAATGAAAGGAACCTTCCTCAACATGATCAAAGCCATATATAGCAAACCCACTGCCAACATCAACCTAAATGGAGAAAAATTGGAACCATTTCCCTTAAAGGTGGGAACCCAGCAAGGCTGCCCCCTATTGCCACTCCTCTTCAACATAGTGCTCAAAACACTTGCTAGGGCAATAAGACAAGAGAAGGAAATTAAAGGAGTACTAATCAGAAAAGAAGATGTTAAGCTATCCCTTTTTGCAGATGATATGATAGTTTACCTAAGGGATGCTAAAAACTCCACCAAAAAACTTCTAGAAATGATTAAGAGTTTTAGAAAACTGTCAGGCTACAAAATTAACCTAGAAAAATCAGTAGCCTTTCTTTACACCAACAATAAACAAGTGGAGAAGGAATATAAGAAGACCTTCCCACTCACAATAGCCTCAAAAATAATAATATACCTGGGAACAAACCTAACCGAAGATATCAAAGACCTCTACAACAAAAATTTTAAACCCCTGAAGAAGGAGATTGAAAAATGACATCAAAAGATGGAAAGACCTCCCATGATCATGGATTGGGAAAATTAATATAGTAAAAATGTCCATTTTACCCAAATTGATATACAGATTTAATGCAATCCCAGTCAAAATCCCTATGAGCTTCTTCACAGACCTAGAAAAAAAAATCTTTAAATTCATATGGAAAAACAAAAGACCCCGGATAGTTAAAGCAACCCTGAGTGAAAAATGCAATACAGGGAGGATTTCCCTACCAGACTTCAAGCTATATTACAGGGCCATAGTCATAAAGACAGCCTGGTACTGGCACAAAAACAGACCTGTTGACCAAGGGAACAAAATTGAAGATCCAAACTTGAGCTCATACAATTTCAGTCACCTCATATTTGACAAATGGACAAGAAACCCTCAATGGAGGCAGGATAGTATCTTCAGCAAATGGTGTTGGCAAAATTGGATCATCATCTGTAGAATAACAAAATTAAATCCCTACCTCTCACCCTGTACAAAGATCAACTCCAAGTAGATCTCAACTTGAAGCCTGAGAGTGATTCTTTTTTTTAATAGCTTTTTAAAAATAATTTAATTTATTTTTGTACGTGTATGAATGTACTGTCTACATGTAGGTTTGTGCACCCATGTCGTCAATGCTGCAGAGGTCAGAAGAGGGTGTCAGATTCCCCTGGAACTAGAGTTAAAGATGGTTCTTAGCTGCTATGTAGGTGCTGGGGATCAAACCCGGCTCCTCTGCAAGAGCCGTCATGGCTGTTAACCACTAGGCCATCTCTCCAGCCCTGAGAGTGATTCTTAAACTTAGTATGTGTTGGTATCCTGTACAGACCTTGTAAAAATAAACAGGCAGTCAGACCCCAACATCAGTGTTTCAGTTTAAGGACATATATAATAAGACCTAAACACATGCATTTATAACACATTCCCAGACAACATACATGCAGCTGGCTTCCAAATCATACTGGACAGTGGGACTTCAGTATCAGTACCACTTAATCCATTTTAGGTTAGAAGTTGGCTGGGTTTTTCTTTTTCTTTTTTAATGTCAATGTGTGCAAGCTGTGTGAGTCCATGCACACATGCATGCAGTGCCTAAAGAGGCCAAAAGAGGGAGTCTGATGCCTTGGAACTGGAGTTACTCATGGTTGGGAACTGCCATGTGGGTGCTGAGAACCAACCCCAGGTCCTCTACAAAAACAGTAAGTGCTCTTAACCACTGAGCCACATCTCTAAGCCCTTTTAAAATAAGTTGGTTTTTTTTTTTTTTTTTTTTTTTTTAGGGAAAACATGTGTAAATTAGGAATGAATAACTGATGATTGGGAAGAAGAGAGGATGGTGGTGGAGCCGCTTGGCTTACACTTCCATAGGACAGACCCTTAAAATGACTTTATACCCTGCCTGCCATGTATTAAGATCCATATTAAAGCTACAATGTTAAATATTAACAAGGCACACAAAAAAATTTTTAAGGCAGGTTTTTATATAATAGCAGAAATAGAAAGTCAATCCAGATTAACACTTTCCCTCTTGAACCATAAGAACAAGCATGATCTTAATAAATTCAAACTATTAGGAGAATAGCAAATGGGGATTTCTAACAAAATTTTTTTTTATTTTTTTTATTTTTGTATGTGTCATGTAAATGTATTCCTGCATTGAGGGTCTGTTAACCCGTGTCGTTGCAAATTGCCGCGGTAGGTCAGAAGAGGGTCCTGGATTCCCCTGGACTGGAGTTCTCCTGGAATGGGTTAAGAAAAAAAACGGTTCTTAGCCGCAACATGTGTGGTGCTGGGGATCGGAACCCGGGTCCTCTGAAAAGAGCGTCGGTGTTCTTAACCGCTACGGCTACTCTCGAAGCACCCGGGGATTTAATTTTAAACAAACCTAAGGTATGAATTAAATACCAAGAATGCAATGGTTTGTGAAGAGGGTAGTTTCGGGGCCAACAGAACATATTCCTGCAGTGTGGTTAAGAACCCAGTGAAGGCTTAAGAAGATAGCATCAATCGAATATTTACACCCGTGTCCCTCTTCCCACCCTCCCACCCTTCCCAATTTCACATTTCAGTAGTTTTCTGATGCAGTTTCCTTTTCTGTTGTGTGTTTTTTTATATGCATCCCTCTCACACGAGAATTATTTATATCTCGGTTACTGCCACTAGCATCCACATATAGGGGCACACCATTTGTTGTTTTTTTTCTGGGACTGTGTTACCTTCACTTACTAGTTGGTTCTTTAGCGGTCCATCCCTTTACCTGCAAATGTTCATGATGTGTC
Source organism: Rhizomys pruinosus (assembly GCA_009823505.1). Taxonomy (NCBI): domain Eukaryota; kingdom Metazoa; phylum Chordata; class Mammalia; order Rodentia; family Spalacidae; genus Rhizomys; species Rhizomys pruinosus. The sequence continues at coordinate 2,475,220 of VZQC01000181.1, read as the reverse complement.
CCTCTTTACCGCTGCATAGAACTCCATTGTATGGGTAATCTCTCTTATAAAATTGTAAACAAAACTCCTTCTTAATTGATATTTAGACATTAGGAAAAAAACCCTGTGACAAAGGATTATTCTCTTTCAGAACCAAATCAATATCAAAGTCTCCTTAAGCTATGCATTAAGCAAACATATTAATACATCCGGAGCTCTGACATCAGCAATGGATATCTACCAAGGAGATTGTGCCAGGGGGATCCAAGCCCCCACAAAAGGTAAAGGCTCCTTGCCTCTAAAAGGGATAACCTGAAGGAGAGAGGTGATAAGGCCCTGCTGTTGAAGACCCTTGACGTTAACATGGGAAAGATGTATTCGAGACCACAATTGCAAGTTACAATGGTTTCTGGAATACCAGAGAGTGTTACCAAAAGCCATAAACCAAATAAAGCAAATATGGGTCTCCTTGATTAAGCAAGACTCCTCCATCACACCAGCTACACCTCACCGCCTGGACCTACTGTGCAGCAGAGGCAGCCACTATCCTGTATATCCCCACATCTACTTGGCTATTGGCTCTCTCCTTGGAGGATAGGATATAACCTCATGGCTGATGCCACAAGCTTACATCCTCTAATGGTTAGCTAGATGTTATAAAAACCAACGCCACAGTAAGACCCTGTCATATTAAACAGAAAGTAAAAAAATGTAATTCATTGATCAACATACCATCCAAACACCTATGTCTATACCAAAGTAACCTACTATAACAATCAGTATTGTTTAAATACCTATAGATCTCATTGCTTGTGCTTCATTAGTAGGATCGAAAAAGGTTATTCCTGGGGACAAAACTGTCAGCCCATGAAAGGAAACAGCCGACTTGACCGAGTCCAAGCAAACAGCTCCAGAGAAACGTAGACTGATTGTTCTCATTCCACCTGTGCCCCTTTTAGCCTAGCCTAGGGAAACACTCTGCGCGAAGGGGGTGCGTGGTGGTTAACGTAAAGGCTGCCCAATTGGGGTGAATGGTGAAAACTACAGCCATATATTCTGGACACTCATTTGATCAACTTGATTGAACACACAAGCCCCCCCCCCCCGCTGGATGGTGGGGCCCATGGGCTGTGTGGGTTTGGGCACAACTGCCTGCAAATTGGTTATACATGAAGGATGCTTTTACTCATAAATCATTACTTATTGCTAAAAAAAAATGAAAAAAAAACTGAGAGAAAGATGCAGGACAGTTATGGCAGAATGCATGATCTGGGATGGGGTGGGGTGGGGTGGGGGGAAGGGAAAGGGAAATATGCCTGAACTGAATTGGAAAATGATGTATGAAATACACAGAGCATCAATAAAAAAAATAAAAGATAAAATAAAAAAAGAAGATAGCATCATATTTTTTCAGGTGCATCATAAAAGAAAACATAGGAATTAGCACCACTAGATCTCATTTTAGGAACAAAAATATGTTATTTCTTTTCTGTGAAAATGACAAGACCAGGGAAAATATTTGATTTCATAAAACCTCATTTAAGCCAGGCTTGGTGGTACATGCAAGGAATCCTAGCACCTGAGAAGCAAAGGCAGGAAGGATCATGAGTTCAAGGTCAATCTTGAGCTATGGAGCAAGCTTGAAGCTAGCCTAGGCTACATGAGACCTGTTCTAGATAGCTCTAATGTCAACTTGACGTCCCTGAGTTGAGAAAGCCTCAATTGGGGAATTTTTTCCATTGGACTGGACTGTGGCCATGTCTGAGGGATATTTTCTTAATTGTTGAGTGATGTGGGAGGGCCCAGCCCCTGGGCAGTTGTTCTTGTATTATATATGAAAGCAGTCTGAGCATGGGCTAGAGGAACAACCCAGTAAGCAGCATTCCTCCATGGCCTGTGCTTCAGCTCCTGCCTCCAGGTTCCTGACCTGAGTTCCTACGTTGGTCTCCCTCAGTGATGTACTGTGACCTGGGAGATGTGAGCAAAATAAACCTTTTTCTCCCCAAGTGTTTTGTCACAGCAATTGAAAGGAAACTAGAACACAAATTGGTACTGGAGAGTGGGCTATTGCTGTGAAGGACCAGACCTTGGTGTTTTGTGGAGGATTGTGGTTTGGAACTTTGGGCTGGACAAGCCATTGAGTGCATAGAGCTTGTTCCTGTGAAACTTGGAAGAGTTATGCTGGAAGAACTATAGACAATGGAGGCCTGGCTTGTGAAGCTTCAAAGGGAAGCAGAGACCATCAGGGTTGTTTGTATATTTTTGAATTGAGAATCTGTGGGTTCTGGTCAGCTGCAGCTGAAGAATCAGTTGTGATTAAGAAGAGACCAGAACCTGAAATTCAACCTTTGTTTTACTGGGACAATTGATGCTAGTTAGCTGGAGCTGAAAAATCAGCTGTAACTAACAAGAGACCAGCATCATCAAGGTGAAATCTTCTGGGAAGAATTTCCTCAGGGTCAGCACACAGAAGCTTTGGTCCAGAGGGGGCCTGAGCCTCCATTTCAAGCTGGAAGCAGTACTTGGTAATGTATAAGAGTCTCCTATATGGTTCTTGTGTTGAAATGTGAAGGGATCACAGAGAGCAGCTGAGGCTTGGCACTGTGTGAGGCCAGGAAAGGCCATTAGTGGAAGTGCACCCTCAGTTGCAGTGAAGACCCCAGGATTGCAGGGGTCATGAAGAGAAACTGAGGCTTTGCACTAGGAGAGGTCAGAAGCATCCATTGGTGAAGGTGCATTCTCAGTTGCAGTGGACATCCCAGATTTTGGAGACATCAGGATCCGCAGACAACCACCAAGGGCAGCAACAGGTATGGAATGGAGCTGGCCTGGACCTGTGAGATGAGCTGTGTGTGCCACGGATGGCAGAGTTGGAGAGGGGGTGCTGCCGAAACCCTTTGGAGACCAGAAGATCGTAAGTGAATCCCAGATGCCCAGCCTTGAGCTGCTTTGGTGGACCTAGGTTTTCCTTATTCTTGATGCTTATTCTTGATTTCCTTATTCCTGATTCTTCCCTTTGAAATAAGACAGTACTTGTTTTGGATTTTATACAGCCCACAGTTGACTTTTTTTAAAAGTCACTGTGAACTTCTAAGTGTGGATTTTTAAAAATTTTTTATTGAGCACATTTCATACATTTCTTAATCAAATTTAGACTCATTTCCCCATCCATGCCCAACCCTCATTCCTCCTCCCCCGTCAGAGCTCATGGAGTCTTTCATACACAAGTCCTGTCTTGCATCTTTTTCTCAGTCTTTTATGACCTTTTCGGTGCACAGGTTTACTGTTTTGGTCAGTTCTTTGAATAGGTTTCTCTCTCTTTTTTTGCTCCCATTTGATTTTTTTTTTTTTTTTTTTTTTTTTTTTTGGTCTTTTCGAGACAGGGTTCTCCCTGTTAGCCCCAAGCTGTCCGGGGAACTCACTCTGTTAGACCAGGCTGGCCTTGAACTACAAAAGATCTTGCCACCTCTGCCTCCGAGTGCTGGATTAAAGGCAATGCACCACACTTGATGTTATATTATTCCAAAAAATATGCATTACATACACTCCACACATAATCAACGTTACAAAATCTGAAAAATAAACTCTAGGTTAATCAAAGCACATTTAGAGATTCACCATTTTAAAACAGTTACAAAGTGAATTGCAGGTAAAAAAGAAGTCTAACTTTACATTCTCTTTTTACTAGATTATGAATATTAGTATTCCTATATGATAAGAATATACATCGGATTAGATAAGGATAAATTATGAATGGTTGTAGCATGTATCAACAAAAAAAGAGGAAAATATTATTTTTAAAAATATTTTTAAACTGTTTTTTTTTTTTTTTAAGTTGTTTGATTTTAAAGGACTGGGGCTTTTAAGGTTATACTGTCTTATGTTGTGATATTAATGATAATATACCATAATATAATATCACAAGAAATGGAATGTCTGTATTTTAATAGTGATGTGTTTTGTGTGTCAGGTTGACAAGGGGTCAATTGTGCTGGAGAGCTTTATTGTAAACTTGACACACCTGGGTTGAGGGAACTTCGGTTGGAGAATTGGCTTCATTGGACTGGCCCGTGGCCACGTCTGTGGGGTATCTTCTTGATTGTTGAGTGATGTGGGAGGGCCCAGCCCACTATGGGTGGTGCTATCCCTGGGCAGGTTGTCCTATACCGTATAAGAAAGCAGTCTGAGCATGGGCCAGGAGAGCAAGCCAGTAAACAGCATTCCTCCATGGGCCTGTGTTCTCAGCTCCTGCCTCCCAGGTTCCTGCCTTGGGCTCCCTTCCAGTGATGAACTGTGGGCTGGGGAGGATTTGAGCCAAAAAAACCCTTCCTCCTCCAAGTTGTTTCAGTCAGAGTGTTTTGTACAGCAACATTGATGGAAACTAGAAATAAGACCCTATCTCAAAAAAACATCATAAATAATAAACCCAGATTTTCTGTTTTTCTTTTTTCTTTTTTTTTTTTTTTTTTTTTTTGGTCTTTTCGAGACAGGGGCTCCCTGTAGCCCCAACTGTCCTGGAACTTGCTCTGTTGACCAGGCTGGCCTTGAACTCACAAAGATCCGCCTGCCTCTGCCTCCCAAGTGCTAGGATTAAAGGTGTGTGCCACCACACCCCGCTGTTTTTCTTTTTAAAAATTACATGGTAGTGGTTAATCTTGACTGCCAATTGATGGGTTTTAAATTCACCTAGGGAACAAACTTCTAGTAATGTTTCGTGAAGACTGCAGAGCAGGTTGACTGAGGTGGGAGAACTCGCCCAGCGGACGGGCACTGCCACTTCATGGACGGCCTGGACACACGTCCCTGCTGCTTCATGCTCTCCCGCCATACTTCCCTGTCAAAATGGGCTGTGCCCTCACACTGAGCCAAAATAAACTCTTAAGTTGCTTTTGTGAGGTATTTTGGAAGCACCATAAGAAAAGTAATTAACACAATTTACCATCTTAAGAATTTTTCTCCCCTTTTACATTCCAAGTTGTTGGTTTCTCTTCAGATTACCAATGGTTCATTAATGACACCGGAAGACAGAAAATCCTGCTATATTTAATTACAATGTAGTCTTGTTAAAAATAAAAACTATGTGTTATTCAAATTGATGCCAATTATTTTGAAATGAAATAAAAGTACTACTTAGCTATAAATAATATATTTGTTTTCTTCTTCTACTGGACTAAAATTCTGTTTCATAATTTAAAACTCATCATTATATTTACTCTGTAGATACAACCATAACATAGAGTATCTTTAAGACAGTTACATAAAATGTCAACTACCAAACACGAAAAACAGTGTTAGGACATGCTTTTTAAAAATTTTAAAAATTATATTAGATTTTGAGATCAAAATTCCTGTTATATCAGGAGCCTTGGGCCGTCATGTATGAAATTGAGCAATGAGGTTACCATGCTATAAGGAAGCCCAAACACACTGTCTATAGACTTGGTGGTGACAGCATCAGCTGAGTCTAGCTTTGACATCAGAGCAAAGAGGCCTCAGAAAGAGTCTAGGTCCCAGCACCTTCCTGCCTGAGGCCACAGTTGTCATAAGTCAGAGACAAGGCACCTCAATGCACTGGCCTCAATTCCTATAGCACAGAATCCAGTAGTGGAAGAAATGTTTTCTGCTTCACACTAACTAGGCTGAGGCAGAAACGGGAATAAATAACTGAAGATCGCAAATGGGCATAGTGGAGTACACCTTTAATCCCAGCATGCAGGAAGCAGGAGCAGGTTTATCCGTCTCAAAAAAACCCCCAGGAAACTAAATGAAATGAAATAACTGACATTATTAGAAGTTATGTGTAGATTTGAAAAAAATGGCAAAAATGTAACAAGAATTAAAACTTGGGAAATGTGTTTGAAATTAAAACAGAGAAATATTCTTTGTATCAATTTTAAAGCATATCATGCATTTCTTTTTAAAATGATCATATTTCTAAGAGTGTTAAGACTATAAAACAGAACTAAAGTTTCTTTCAAGGGAAATGTTTCTCTTCTGAAATAAAGTGATAAAACTAACTTTATCCAATCATATCTTTTTATATAATTATAAACATTAAAAATAGATTCCGCACTATAAAAATCTGTCCTTGGGGCTGGGGAGATGGCCTAGAGGTTAAGAGCACCGACTGCTCTTGCAGAGGACCTGGGTTCTATTCCCAGCACCCACATGGCGGCTGAGAACTGTCTTTAACTCCATTTCCAGAGGAATCCGACACTCTCTTCTGACCTCCATGGCATTGCATGACACAGGTGCACAAACCTACATGCAGACAGTACATTCATACACATAAAAAAAATAAATAAAAATTAAAAAAAATCTGTCCCTTATATGCATATATATGTGTATCAATAGCAATTATAGAAGACCTCATGAAGTGGAGGGGGGAGGGAACCAGACAGGATGGTGGGGACAGAGATGGGTAAAATGATGTAAATACAGTATGCATATATAAAATTGAGAAAAAAATTAAAAGCTGAAATTTAAAAAATTGTAAAAATAGCCGGGCATGGTGGCACACGCCTTTAATCCCAGCACTTGGGAGGCAGAGGCAGGGAGATCTTTGTGAGTTCAAGGCCAGCCTGGTCTACAGAGTGAGTTACAGGACAACTGGGGCTACAAGGAGACCCTGTCTCAAAAAACACACACACAAAAAAAGTAAGAATAAATGTTAGACAATATTTTGTCTCCAGGAAATCAGAGTAGAAATTCCTAGGCAGAATTCTAATAAGTACCATGATGCCAACTCCTCTATGATACTCCTTTTGAATAAAAGTTGAACCTGTACATGTGATGAAATCCTGTCTCCAGGGCTATAAGGAGACCCTGTCTTAAAAAGACCAAGAAGACAAAAAAAGAAGCTAAGTTTATGGAAATCATTTGAAAGATGACATAAATAATGCACCCATCTTGGACTCTAATCTCACTGGTTATATATAGAAAATAAGATTGCAACTTTTATTTATTTATTTATTTATTTTTGGTCTTTTCGAGACAGGGTCTCCTTGTAGCCCCAGCTGTCCTCTGGAACTCACTCTGTAGACCAGGCTGGCCTTGAACTCACAAAGATCCGCCTGCCTCTGCCTCCCAACTAGGATTAAAGGCGTGCGCCACCACACCCGGCAGATTGCAACTTTTAATTCCATCTTAATTATCTGCACTTTTCTTTTAAAATTAATTATAACTAATTAAAATATCAGTCAATCTTTTGTTACTGACAAAAAATTATAATACTTAACATATTTCCTTCCCTCATGTAGCAACCTGATTTGATATTTGGAAAAGAGAAGGGAAAAAATGTACTTTCTTAAATGGCAAAATCACTGAAAAATTAAAACTTATTGAGGCTCTCTATGAACACACTGTGGGACTGACTTTCTCAGAGGACTACACATTTAGTTGTTCAACTTTGTATCAGAAATTTTTAGTATACAGTAAAGTTAAGGAAAGAAAAAAATAAAAACATGAATGTTTATTTATCCTTCAACTAGATTTAACAATTAATATTCCGACCCAATTTCCTTATCTATATGTGGATATGTATTATTTTATGTCTGAACCAAAGTGAGTCACAGAGAACTGTTCTGAATTGCCTAGCAACACAGGAGAGTCCAGTTTATCCACCCCCCTTTTTTTTTTTTTTTTTGATAACACCACACTTGTCTTTATTTTGAGACTTTGGTTTTCTATTCAGATAAGCTTACAAAGCATTATTATGACATACTTAGAATTTAGAGGGGCCATGAATTATTAATTCCAATTTTTATTTTTTTTCTATTACTTCTTTATTTTTTTATTTTTTAACAATAAGTAATAATTTATGAGTACAAGCATCCTTCGTGTAAAACCAATTTGCAAGCAGTTGTGCCCAAACCCACACAGCCCATGGGTCCCACCATCTAGCTGGGGGAGCTTGAATGTAAAATCAAGTTGATCAAATAAGTGTCCAGTCTATATTTCTGTAGTTTCACCATTCACTCCAATCGCAGCCCTTACATTTTACCACACCCCCTCTTCTGCAGATTGTTCCCTTGGCTTAGAAAAGGGGCACAGGTGGATGAGAAGCAAAACAGTCTATTTTCTCTGTTGTTTTGGACTCTGGTCAATTCTGGCTGTTTCCTTTCATGGGCTGACATTTTATCCAGGAATAACCTTTCAATCCTACTAATGAAGCACAAGCAATTAGATATATAGGTATTTAAACAGTACTAATTGTTATGGTAGGTTACTTTGGTATAGACACAGGTGTTTGGATGATATGTTAATCCAAGAATTGTTTTTTTTTCTGTAAGATATGACAGGGTCTTACTGTGGCTTATAACTTCTCCTAACCAGTAGAGGATGTAAGCTTGTGGCATCACCTTACCAAGGAGAGAGCTAATAGCCAATTAGATTTGGGATGTACAGGCATATGGCTGCCACTGCTGCACAGTATTTCCAGGCAGGTGAGGTATAGCTGGTGCTGATGGAGGAGTCTTGCTTGACTCAAGGAGACCTGTATTTGCTTTATTGGTTTAGTGGCCTTTGGTAACACTCTCTGTTATTCCAGAGACCAACTGTACACTTACAAGTGCAGTCTCAATACATCTTTCCCATGCTTACATCAGGTCTTCAACAGCAGGGCCTTATCACCTCTCTTCTTGAAGGTATCCCAGTTTACAGGCAAGAAGCCTTTACCTTTTGGCTTGGCTCCCCTGGCCAATATCTCCTTGGTAGAATAATCCATTTCTGATATCAGAGCTCTCTTGTATTAATATATTTTGCTTAAGTGCACAGTTTAAGGAGACTTTAGTATTATATTTGGTTCTGAATAAAGAATAATCCTTTTCACAGTCCCTATGTCTATTAGTCAATTAAAGAAGGCAGTTTTACTGGTTTTATAAGAGATTACCTCTATAACAGTCGCCTCCAATTTACAGTTAGAGAACATCCACCCCCTTTCTAATACCTTAGTCAGTCCTGTTAATCTGAGCTCTCACTGCTGTACTCATATTGTTGTGGCTTCTATTTAGATATCATCTATTTAGAGGTAATATTCAATGAACTGATCTATTTCTATGAAAATTTTAATACTGTAGTGTTTTTACTTAGCTGTATAGAAAGTGTTGGAATAAGGTACAATAAGAACTCTTTGTTTTAAAAATGCTTTTCTGATCCTGTGAGATGGCTTAGAAGATAAAGGTACTGGTTTCCAGGTTTGGATTTGATTCCCAAGATCCACATGATGGAAGAAGAGTAGCAACCCCAGCACATTGTGCTCTGACCACACACACACACACACACACACACACACACACACACGTGTATATATATAAAAATACATTTTAAGTGCTTTTCTATTCTAAATATTTCTATTTAGACATAAGCTCCAGAATTAGCTTCATCATTTTCTATGGGAAAAGAATCCATGAATTGTCAGAATTGCATCAAATCTAAACGGTCCATAAAAGGAATCATTTTAACATTTCTTATCCATATAAACTGTATGTCTCCTTATCTATTTAGGGCCATCTTCATTTCTCTTAGCAATGTTGTGTATTTTGTCAAGTGTTCTTGTTTTATGAAGTCATTGTTTTGTTATTAGTGTGTCTATAGATGCTTCTTCCATAATTTTCACTTTCTCAATATATTTTAATAATTTTGTCCTTATAGAATGTTATAGATAGAATGTTCAAAGTCCCAACATTTTATCCATGTGGATGTCATCCATCTAAATCTTGTCTTCTTCTGTGATGATCTCAATAGACTGCATGTGATCTAGCCTAGGTAGGGAACAAGATTGCTCAGACTCAACTCACATTTTCCTTGTAAAACAGTCATTTAAAGAAATTATTGTGCATGGGAGTGGATGCCACATACTGTGCTAGGAGTTAGGTGGAAATCTGAATCTGGGTCATTGTACAGGGACTACTGGTCTCCTCATTGTGAAGTATGATCAAAGAAGTAGAATTTAGACATGTCTACGCTGAAAGAAATAAAATCTTCTATTGTATCCAATTGGGTATTTTCTGCCTGTAGTCTAACCTCACAGTGAGCCACACTCAGATTTGTGAAGATGAGCATCTATATATTAATACTAGCATCAACATAGTACAATGTCCATAATTAAGACAAATGTTTCTCTAGAAGACAGTTTTACCTAAACCAAATACAGTCTTTGGCTTCTGGGCTTCTACTAATTCCTTAACCTGGAACAGGATTTTTAGATAAAGATAGAGATAGAGATAGAGATAGAGATAGAGAGATAGATAGATAGACAGATAGATAGATGATAGATAGATAGATATAGAGATAAAGAGGGATAGAGATAGAGAGATAGCTAGAGAGAGATAGAGAGATAGAAGGATAGAGATATAGACACAGACACAAAGAGACAAATACAGATTGATGGTGGTAGGTAGGTAGGTAGGTAGGTAGGTAGATAGATAGATAGATAGATAGATAGATAGATAGATAGATTACTTTCTCTTTGTGACTAACTAATACAACCTAAAACAAAGATAACAATAATAAACTAATGGTCTATCAATGGCTTCCTACCCAAGACAAGAATATCAGGGTACTGCAAATGCCCAAAGGAGACCAGAGCTAGAGTAAAACTGTGGTATTTCTTTTTTAACCCTTGCTCTGGAAATTCTGTGACTGTAAGAGTGACTCCGTGAAGTAGAACTGCCTCTTGAGAATAAAAGTCAACATTCTGAATCCAAGTCTTGTCCCTTGCACAACTGCTGTGGGTGACAATGTAGTGACTTATAAGAAAAAAGAAAAGGAGCTGTTTTCTTAGATTTTCATCAAGTTGTGCATTTTTAGACAGGGAAGCTTCAATTTTTATTCTAAAAATAATTCCTTCTTTCATATCATAATTATTCTCTTGTTGAGGAGAGGAGACTCCTATGGAAAACATGAAGAAAGGCCTTGTTGGTTCAATGTGTTCTTCTGTAATAAAAAGAAAACAACTGTGGTGGTGCCAAGGAGGAAATCAAAGCTCAGATATTTACCTGAGCTGCTCAGGTCTAAGAAGCCACAGGTTGACTGCAACCTAATCCAGGCAGAAGAGGTTCTAACCACAGCATGCTTCTAAAAACTCACAATATAATGTAACTTTTTAAAAATATTTTGTTTTTATTTTTATGTGCACAAGTGTATTGCTCACATGGAGGTCAGTGTACCTGTGTCATGGAATGTTGTGCAAAGTGTATTGCTTACATGGAGGTCAGTGTACCTATGTCATGGAATGTCCATAGAAGTCAGAAGAGGAAGAGGGCATCGGATCCCCTGGAACTGGAGTTATAGACAGTTGTTAGCTGCCATATGGGTGCTGGGAACTGAACCCCGGTCCTCTGCAAGAGCAGTCAGTGCTCTTAACCCCTGAGCCATCTCTTCAGCCACCATATAATGTAACTTTTATCTAAGTCAAAAACAATTGATTAGTCTAATATAAACAATTTAATTTCAATTGATTGTAATGGAAAAAAAGTCCACATTTTACTTGGTTAAACTTTTCAGTAACATTTATTGTGAGTGTGATTTGTATGGTCCTTTTCATGATCCAAAGGTTTCTGATCAAAACAATTCTGAACTAACACAAAGTTATCTCAGTATTTTGTAACAACAGACAAAATCTTAAATGTGTCTAGATTGTTTCCATGTGAACATTTAGTAATTTAGAAATCCTCAATCACTAATTAATAACTCACTGAAAGAATGTTCTTTTGTTAGTAAAGTATCACCCAACTTCATTTTCAATTTAATCATAGACAGTGGTATGAGTTCCAGGTCAGCTGGGGCTACAGGGAGACCCTGTCTCGAAAAGACAATAAAAATAAAAAAAAAAAAGAATATAGGCAACTATAAGACTTGTTAATCAGCCAGTGTTTGGCCTTAGACAAACTGAGTAAGTGGCAATGAAGTCTTATAAACTAATTTGGGGAAAACAAGCATCTGTGTCAAGTCGGAAGAGCATCGGGTGTGCTACAGGCAATGGTAGACATGGCAAATGCCAGGGAGAACCTTCCATCAGTGAGGACTAAGATCTGGACTGGACTTAAGGCCCACCATGATGCACTCAACTACCAGCCTCCAAAATATCTTAGAGTGGGCCAACTTCTTTGCTTTCTTGTCTACTTCTAATACCTTAGATTCATTTACTTTTATCAATTTGTTGTCATTAATACCTTTAAAAGTATATTTTTTTTTCGCCGGGCGTGGTGGCGCACGCCTTTAATCCTAGCACTTGGGAGGCAGAGGCAGGCGGATCTTTGTGAATTCAAGGCCAGCCTGGTCTACATAGTGAGTTCCAGGACAGCTGGGGCTACAGGGAGACCCTGTCTCGAAAAGACCAAAAAAGAAAAAAAAAAAAAAAAAGTATATTTTTTTTCTAATATACTACAGGTTGGTTGTTTACAATCCCAAAGCAGGAAAAAAATCACAATCTGGGGACCATGGGAGGGAAAGACCCCCATGTGGAGCAAAAGTGCAGGATTGACAGTTGTTTGGGGTTGCCAAGGAGGAACTTTTGAGCACTTCCTTAAGGAAAACATGACATCTTTTAGGAAAAAAAAAATTCTACAATTCAAGTGATATGTGTATGGATGTATGTGTATATATATTTATGTCTATATATAAAACTATGTATATATACATATATTGTAGCAATACAAGTTGGAGAGAACAACAACAAAAGAACTGAAAAAAAAAAAACCTCTGGAAACACTCATAAAAAGATACAGGACATGCATGGCAGAGTGCAGGGACTTGGCTGGGGTGGGGGGCATGGAAAAGAAAGATTCTAGATTCGATTGAGAAATGATGTATGACCTATGGAAAAAGTTTAATAATAGAAAATTGAAAAAAATAAATTAAAAAAATTTTTAAAGACATTTAATCAAATAAAGTAAAATAAAATAAGCTGCCAGCACTCTCAAACAAAATCACAATCCTGGAGAATCTGCTAGCCTCTGTATGTAGCATCATATGGCACAGATGAAGAGATGCTGTGCTCTCCAGCTCTGCAATGAGGTAGTTTTATCACTGTCATTTACACATGCCCCACAAGTGCACAGTCCAAACTAATATAGTGTCAGTCACAGTTGAGAATGAAATATTCCATCTGTGTTTCATACAGAGATTAGACCCTCTGTTTTCTGGTGAGAACTTTTCAAAGTATTGCTATACAATTGTTTTTCTTCTGAAAGACAATGGCCTTCTTTTTGTTTTTAAATTTGCACATCTGTGTGCAAGAAGACTTTTGGGAGGATGGCATAAATTTAAGAAAGAAGGCTTCCATATTGACTTCTTATAGCAATCTGAGCCTTGTAAACTACATATTAGTTTTATATTACATGACAAAATGCAATGATACAGGAAATTTGCCTACAATGCAGTATGACCATGTCATAGAAATTAATCATTTTATGCATATGCCACCATATAACAGCATGAAAAGTTTTTAACTAGAGAGAGAAATGAAAAGAATGCTTTACATAAAAATAAAGACATTGAAAGGAAAAAAATCAATAACCATAAGAATCAGAGCCATATAATTTTGTCTAATTTGTTTACTGCCCTATAAAAGGGTTTAGTTATACCATATACCCACCCACAAAAAATTATAGGTTGCAAAATGGTTAAATTATGCAAAAAAGTATATAATGGAGTCATTCTTAAATTACAAAAATGATGAAAGTACAACATGGTATTCTAAGTGGCTTAAAGATGAGCTCAGAGCATCTTCCAAACACCTGAACTGTGCTCCATGATAGAATAATGTATCCAGAATACTGCAGGGCTTATAATTTAATAGTATCTGGGAAGGATAATTTAGAAAACAAAGTTATAATAAGTATATGACTTACATGTTAACATTTTGAGATAAAGGAAATGCTGGGAAGATAACATACTTTAAAATTATGCCATAAAGCCGGGCATGGTGGTGCATGCCTTTAATCCTACCACTTGGGAGGCAGAGGCAGGCGGATCTTTGTGAGTTCAAGGCCAGCCTGGTCTACAGAGTGTGATCCAGGACAGCTGGGACTACAGGGAAACCCTGTCTTGAAAAGACCAAAAAAAAAAAAATTATGCCATTAAAAAAACACCTTGAGCATCTGTGATATATCATATATATCATCATTCATGAGACCACTCACCACTATAGAAATGAAATTCCAGGGAAGCAGCTAGTTAGCACCTCCAGAAGCACAGTTATCTTTTCCTTTAGTAGACACCCAAGAAGCCATGGGGACTGGTGGGAGTTTAGAAATCTCCAAAAGTGGTTAGCCCTAAATACATGTACATACTACTAACACTAAATGGACTCAGTATGCTATTTATGTAGAAATCATCTTACTGTTATAACAATTACAAGATATATATCATACACATATATGTAACAATATGTTTTATATGTGTGTGTAACAACAATAAAATATAAAAATAAGAGGTCATGAATTTGAGAGGGAATTGGGGGAGCACAAGAGGTGTTGGAATGAGAAGAGTTAGAAGGAGGGGTAGAAATTATGTAAATGCAATACTCATGCATAAAATTCTCAAAGAAATTTTAAAATTAAATTTAAAAACAAGATCATCAATAAGAGCTCAGAAGGCAGACACAGGGCTGGTCTTAGCATGCAGTGAGGTTTTTAAGACTATCACAAAAGGGGGCAAGAGAGTCAGCCAAATAAAAAACTCCCAGTTTGATGATTTTCTAGGCGTGGTGGGCAGTGAGGTAGAGACAACGAAATGATAAGATCAGATGAACGGCCATGAGTTTACCAGGCTTTATTCCACAGTCCTAAAGCATACTGCAACTCCTCAGTGACCATCTTGAAAATGTGTGATATTGGGGATGAATGAGGGTGAACCAAGAGCTGAACTGGAAATACATTTTAAGTGAATGCTCCATTAGTGATGGCTCAGCAATTCTTTGCTGTCAAGGTCACATTGTCATTAAAATTGTATTATTGGTCTTAACAGGAGGTGAAATCCTTGTCTTCATCAACATAAGCATGAGGATAAAAATAACATCTCTCTTCACTTTCACTCAAGGTACTGCTGACAACAAAGACCTTTCCATAGGCACAGTATGGCAGATCCACTACTACGGGGTGGTCTGCAGCCCTCTTGTACTCAATCTGTCCGTTGGTTAATGTTAATGGCCACTGTTTGTGAGAACTGCCACTGCTGTGCTCTGCTTCTTTGCTTCCTAGTCAGCATGACATTTTCCTTCCAACTGAGCTAGTCTATCTCTGATTTCTGCTGTGCCAATGTGATCTGTCAGCTGCTGTCACATCCAAGATGTCACTGGCTATGTGACATTTGTGGGGATCATATCAAAATTGTCTTTGAAACACTTCTACCTTCCTCCAATTCACAGAGTCGAACACCAGGGCATTTCTTTGGTTTTCTAGTATTTTCTTTGAAATTCTCAGAGGGATATCCTAATCAAGGAAGGCAACAGTTCACTAACTATTGGGTGAATAGAGCCACAAACTCGTCCATGCTTATTATGTGATTGCTTGAGCATAGAGAAGAAGTCAATTTTATTGACTTTAACATCCTAAATATGACCATGGATGGAAATGTTGGTTGTACTATTAAGAGAAAGGTCATGTAAGGATTAGAGTTCCAGGATGATAATCTTTACATGGTAAGGTGTTCCAATGTATGAATGTAAATGATCAAAAGGTAAGTAAAGGGTGGTAGAACAAACAGATCACAACACATTGAAAAATAATACCACCGTGTTTGCTTCAGTTCTTTATTTTTAACCATATTTCCTGTTTATTTATTCCATAGATAATGTTAAGATAAATTTCACACATATTATCAAAGCAATTTTCCCCGCTTTTTTTCAGATAAGGAAACATCACATCTGTTTCAAAGGCATTGTGTCCTCCAGTGATGTCCTTAATTGTGTCTACAGAACTACCTCTTGTGTCCTACTATGAGCTCTCTTTCTTGCTAATTAAGTGGCATTTTGAAATGGATTATTCAAATAGCCATAATTAAAACAAAAGAGAGAAAATTCTAAGGAAAATTCTAGATTTGTTTACTTTCTCTCATTAACTCTTGTATTTTAAAACTTACTAAGCTCTGTAATTTAGTGTAAAATTTTCCGTTACAGTACTGAGTCTCACAATCTGTCATTGATGATGACTTTCCC
This sequence comes from Rhizomys pruinosus, assembly GCA_009823505.1. Classification (NCBI taxonomy): domain Eukaryota; kingdom Metazoa; phylum Chordata; class Mammalia; order Rodentia; family Spalacidae; genus Rhizomys; species Rhizomys pruinosus. Next base: position 2,459,082 of record VZQC01000181.1, on the reverse strand, counting down.
ATTTCTCTTTACCCAGCCCAGTGGCGCACAATCTAGTAACTGTAAATATACTTTATTGGGGTATCAGATCTCTGCAACTTCTCATATGCAAGTGCACAGCCATCACCTATGTTTCTTCCTCTTCTCTAGCATGCATGGCTTATGTTACTTCTTCAGGCACACGAACAGACTTTCAAAGACACCGAGTTTCCACAATAGGATCATGAACTCCTTGAAGCCAGGTTGGTAATTTCTGCCAATTTGTATATCCTATTATTCTATGTCCACACAGCCACCTCATAAATAATTAATAACCCAAGGGCCACCCCTCCAAGATACGCTTCATGCCTATTATGCAACCCAAAACATCATAGACAGTAAGAGGGGGTTCTTGGAAAAAAATTTTAAGTATTCAGCAATGACAGAAGTCACCCTAAAAAGAGAAAATCAAATTTATACTAAGAAAGCAATAATATAATAGTAAGAGAATACCGAGATGAATGACACAAATAATTCATTCTAAAGTACATTCTTGCTGTGAATACATTATTGAATATGGCTCTACATGGGGCATGTGTTCCATAAAAGATTTTATTCTGAATCAGCCATAACAATCAGGAGCAATTGTATTTTTAAAACATTATATTAATTATTTGCTGGTCTTCTAAGGAAAAGGCAATCTAAAATGCAAAAGAGATGAAGAGAAACCAAATATTAGGATTTCGATCAGCTACAGTGCTTGAAAAGTAGGAATGACTGCCAATCAAACTTCCCTAATGAAAAGTTACACTTACTGCTCTTTTAAGGAGAATGGCAACAATGTGTAATGAAACCTGCTTTGGAATATCAAAGGTAATGCCAGGATTCCAATGAAAGTAACACATAAGGGATTTCTCACCATCAACAGAAAATAATGAGACCAGTATTAAGGAAGGACATTAGCCATAAGGTTAGTAATTTTGAGAACAACATTTTTCATGTTCTTGTTTTGTGCCCAGAAGGCATATAAGAACTCAATATCAGCAAATATATTTCTTGCATAGAAAAAAAAAATCGCTATTTCTTGCCTGAAGAAATTTGGAATTTACTCTTGGGTCATATTAATAATTAGGTTAGACTAACTTGTCAATCACAATATGGGAGCCGCCCTCCCCAATTTTTACCTAGTCAGTCTTGTCACTATACTCGCTTTGTCCTAGGAATTACCATCCTCTGTTGTTCCAATCCTTCCCCTCACTGCTCTCTCCCCTTCTAGAGAGTCACTTGTCACAGGATCTTCTTCAATATTCCTGATTTCCTAGCTCATTTGTAAAAACAAGACAGTGAAGAAAGTGGCTTTAAACCAGTTCTGTCTATAAGCTACACATAGCCCAAAGCCTCCATTCTCAGAATATATAGTGATAAGAACTTTTTCATTGTGTTCTGACTGGTATAGTAGAAAATAAAACAACTCCACCAAGCCAGATGACAAACTTTAACTGTTTATCCTTTGGCAAACTTGAAAAGCTAAGAGGCAGTTTCTTTAGTTTACTAAGAAACCTAACCAAACCTAGGGGTTCTTTTTTTTTCCAAATTTACAAAATTCATACAAAATGTGGGGACTACAGATAAAATGAATGATCTTTGATTCAGAACACTTTATAAATTCTCCAAAAATTCATAATTTTTCCTTTAATAAATTTCTTGATAAAGAGTCAATCATCATCACTGGACAAGCTTCCTTAAATCATTCTCCCAAAGTTGTATTAAGAAAGTAAAACAAGCTGGGCATGGTGGCGCATGCCTTTAATCCCTGTCTCAAAAAAAAAAAAAAAAAAAGAAAAGAAAAAGCATAACATCACATAAAAGTTTTGGTTGGCATGAAAAATGATTCGTAAGCAATTAACTCTTTCAGGAAAATTAAGATAACCGAACAAGAAAGACATGTTTCTTTTTTTTTTAATTTTATTTACTTTTGCATGTGTAGGAATGTACTGTCTGCATGTAGGTGTTGTGCAGCCGTGTTGCAATGCGCGGAGGTCAGAGAGGGTCTAGGATCCACGGACTGAGTTCTCCTGGAATTGGAATACAGACGGTTCATCAGCTGCCATGTGGGGAGCTGGGGATCAACCGGGTCCTCTGCAAGAGCATCGTGCTCTTAAGCTGCGAGGCTATCTCGCCAGCCCCAATAAAACAGTTTCATATGAAGAACTAACCAAAGGATTATACAGAAAGTACCAACTAATTCTTTCCTAAAGTACCACAATTAAGACAATGGAAACATTTCAATGGCCCAATTTCGATGAATCCTCCCTTCTTCAATGCCAATTCTCGGGGACCCACCCCCCCCCCCCCCCCTCTCTTTCCCATTATTTCAGCCTAACAGGACAGAAAGAAGCAGGGGGTGGGGTATGGGCAGAGGGTGGGGTGTGGGCAGAGGGTGGGGCATGGGCACCATGGAGCCCACCCACTTCCACGTAACCAGGAGGCAAGACACATTTAAATAATTTTTTTTTAATTTTTTTATTTTATTTATTTCCGTATGTGTATGACTGTACTGTCTGCAATGCAATCCTATGCAAAAATGCAAACCCCCAAAAAAAACCCCCGTGTCGTGCAATTGCAGCGGAGGTCAGAAGAGGGTTGTCGGATTCCCCTGGAACGGAGTTCGCCTGGGAATTGGAGTTTCAAACGGTTCTGTCCTTCAGAATTCTTAGCCTCCATGTGGTGGGTGCTGGGGGAATCGAACCCCCCGGTCCTCTGCAAGAAGGCGGTCCCGGGGGTGTCCGGGGGCGGGTCCGGGTGGGGGGGTCCGGGGGAGGGTTGGGGTCGGTCGGGTCGGGGGCGTCGGTCACCGGGCGGGGGGTCTTGCGGCTGTCGGCGTTGGTCGGGTAGGTGGGCGGGGTCGGGGTCGGCGCCGCTTAACCCTAGTTTAGTGGGAAGGAGGATGACTAATGAGGAGTCTGATAGGGGGCCACATCGCTCTCCAGCCCCAGCAAGACACATTTAGAGGATGTTTCCACAGAGCAGCAGGTCATAAAACTTGGTAACCTGTACATCTTCTATACACACTGAACTCTTCTATTTACCCATCCTGAGCCTTAATAAATACCGTTAACAATATCGGTTTTTATAATTGAAAAAATGAAATAAAATAGTAACCTAAAAAATGTGGAAAACAAAAAACCACCCACCCCAAATATTACAAATACTGTCCAACATATGGAAAGAACCTAATCAACTGCACATTTGCCTTAGAGTTCTGTGGATTGAAGAGTCTCACAGTGCTTACTTTCACAAAAGGCAAAACTTTCCCAAGGGTGTGGTAAACAACATGATTCTCATAAAAAGCATCTCAGGATCCTGACTGTAATTTATTTTTTTAATTTTTTTTTTTGTCTTTTTGAGACAGGGGCTCCCTGTACCCCAGCTGGGCCCTGGAACTCGCTTTAGACCACGCTGGCCTCAAACTCACAAAGAGTCTGCCATGCCTCTGCCTCCCAAGTGCTAGGATTAAACATATTTAACAGGGGGGAAAAATTGTAATTCATGGATTAACATATCCAAACATTTGTCTATGCTAAAGTAACCTAACCATAACTATTAGGGGCGCATTAAAGTACATTTTGAATTGCTTGTTCTTCATTAGAGGATCGAAAGGTTATCCCTGGGCAAACGGTCATCCCATGAAAGGAAAACAGCCAGAATTGACCAGAGGTCCAAGTCAACAGATCAGAGAGAGTGGACGGTTTTTAACCTCTCATCACACCTGTGCCCTTTTCTAAGCCTAGGGACACCTGCGAAAGAGGGGGGCGTGGTAGAAATGTAGGGCGGCATGGTGTTGAATGGTGAAACTACAGCAAGTAGTCTGGACATCATTCGATCAACTTGATTGAACAAACAACCTGTCACCGCCCCACTGGATGGTGGGGCGGGAGGGGTTGGGGCACAACGTCCTGCAGATAGGTTTGATAGGATGCTTGTACTCATGGATTATCACTTATAGCTAAAAATGAAAAAGAAAAACTGAGAGAAAGATGCATGACAGTTATTGGCAGAATGCAATGATCTGGGATGTGGGTGGGGGTGGGGGGGGGGGAGGAAAGGGAAATAAGCCTGAACTTAATTGGAAAAAAATGTATGAAATGCACAAAGCATCAATAAAAACTAATTTAAAAAAAAAAAAAAAAGGCGTGTGCCACCACACCCAGCCTGACTGTAATTTAAGTTACAGCAAATGGTCAGGAAGATTTAACAGCACCACCATCTAAGAAGCCATCCCCAAGAAAGCCATCCCCCATTTGTCAGCCAGATCCAAGTAAATAGATTTAGTCCCGAGACATAAATTAGACATTTATTTTTTGCTATTATAAAGCCATGACAGTTTTTACATCACACAACATTGTGTTGACCCACCAAGTAGAAGAATTAACTTTCTATGAAGTAGTTAATTCAGTCTATTAAATTCCAACAGTTTTTAATGGATCAACAGCTTATTTCAATATACTTAGTCTATAAAAACTGAGAAACTAATGATGTTGGAAATATTTTTGTCTCATGAATTCCTACTGTTACATTAGAATTTAAATACTAATGCCCATAACAAGTGTGTCACATATTCATTGAGTACCTGTGTATAAGGCAGCACAAGGCACTAAATGTACCTTTGATTTTTTTTTTTTTTTTTTTTTTTACAATTTAGAGTACTTCTATGTAGACAGGTAGTTCCTAAGGAGTAGGATATAAAAAGAAGGGTCACAAATAACACAAAGTTGCTGTGAAGAGGGCCAAAATCTGTACCATTACTTTATTAAAGCGTCATATATAATTAGAGTTCAACAAAGACCACCGAATGATGTAAAATAAATGTAATACCGCCTATTGTAACACAAATAACTAAAAGACTGCTATTGTCAAAATGTGTTTGTCAACTTTAACAAATTCCTTTTTTGTATGTTTTTAAACATTAGAATGAATTTCAAGGAAAATTAGTTTTGACAAAAAAGAAAAATACTCTTTGCCTTGTAAACAGTGTGATATAACATCAAGGTCAGGACTTGTAAACAAGCAGCTTTACTTTTATAGTCAATTTAAGGCCATGTTAAATTGGGCTCATATTTTGAGGAAAGTGTAGTTTTCTAAACAGAACTATAAAATAGTGTATTTTCTTAAATGGCAACAATAAAGAGAATTTCCTCTTTAAAAATAGCCCTTCACCCAAGTTTCTGGAATATCTATCCGGTTTTGCTTTACTAAATTGAGACACCTCCTTACTCTCACAGACTCTAATCTGTACCTCCTATAGCCATTTCTAACTTTAGGCTTCCTAGTTTCATGCTTTATCATGTCTTCTCTTTGCTACTAATTAAATCATTGCTACTATTAAGCACAGTATTTTTACCATAATTAAATATCTCAGATACTATACAGAGGAAAGGTTTACTTTGGCTCATGTTTGAGAAGTTCCAGAACAAACCGGTTGACTCCATTTATATGTCACTATGGTGACAGTGGTACACTGTAGCAAGAACCCACGGCACAGCAAAACTGTTCACCTTGTGGACAAGAAATCAAATAGAGCGAGAAAAGGAGAACAGGCCCACAGTCTCCACCAACTAAGACCTGGCCACCTAAAGTTTCTACTAATTCTTGAAAGCTCCATCATGTGCACTGTTCTAGTTTGCTTTTAAACTGTGACAAAACACTCTGACCAATACACCAACTTGGGGAAGAAAGGGTTTATTCGGCTTACATCTCCCAGGTCACAGTTCATCAATTAGGGAGCCCAAGGTAGAGGAACTCAGAGCAGGAACCAGGAGGTAGGACCTGAAGCACAGGCCATGAAGGAGTGCTGCATACTGGCTTGGGACCCTGACCCATGCTTAGTCTGCTTTCTTACACAGTACAGAGCAACCTGCCCAGTGGTGGCACCTGCCTCCCATATCACTCAACAATCAAGAAAAATCCCCCACAGACATGGCCCACAGGCCAGTCCAATGGAAGAAATTCCTGAATTGAGTCTCTTTCAACCTGTAACCTAATGATGTAACAGGTACCACTAAAATATGCTCACTGGTTAGCTCTGACTCATCTGGACCCCAGCTGAGGTTTGTGGACCCAGTGCTGTCAGGATTTTCAGATCAAGATTAGTAAACAGTGATTTTTTTTTTAATTTAAATTTTCTCTTTTGCTTTTCTCTTCTGTTTCAAGTATTCCTTAAGATGAACTTGCACCAAAGGACATCTGGGTAAAATGCCTGACTGAATGAGACTTAGCATTTATGGCAGACTACATGAGTATGTGTATGTATGTGTGGGGGGGTGTAGGCATAGGGGGCAGAGTATCTAAGATAGTACAGATCTTTTTTGCTAGCTGAAGGAAGTTTAAAATTTTAGTAATGAAATGTGTTTTACTGTGAAATTAGCACAAATTAGGCCAAACACCAATTAATCTAATTCTAAATAACAGAGCTGACCTTTTTAAAAATCCTGTGAAGATACACATTGATAAAGGCAGATATTGACAAAGAAACCTCAATAAATAACTTCAAGAGGCAATATTTAAAATAAACACAAATCTTATTTACATACACACACACACACACACACACACACACATGTACACAGAGCAGTGAGGAACACTATGAATGGATTCAGCTTTCCTGGGATTTCTTTAATTACAGAATCATTTTTAAATCATTTCAGTTCCTATTTTTTATATATTCATAACAAAAACTCAGGTGGTTACTTATTTCATGAATCCTTTCTTACATTCTATGAAAAGGTAAGAATTTTACCTAGTCTAGAAGTACATTATAAATAAAAAGACAACTCACCAATTCCAGTTTCTCTTTAGCTATTTCAGTGTAATTGAAAATAATGAGTAAGAACATGTCAATGAAATAAGTTTGCTAACATGCAATAACTTTATGAAAAAGGCAAAATAAAGTAACCAGAAGGTTATACATCATTAAGACTCTGCATAGTTTTATCAATATTACAAGTTTTTAAGTAAAACACATTATTTCACACAGCATTACAGTGAATTAAATTAGCAGTTAATTTACACTTTAAAGATATCTACTAATAAGATGATCAAAGATTTTCATCACTAACATTTTCTATCTCTTCAAATAAGAGCTTTAATTTAAAAAATGAACAGATGAGCATTTGAAGGCACTTGGCCCTAATTCCTCAACTGTTTGCTAATCCACTAGGCTTTGAAAATACCCCTCAGTCTACGCATATTTTCCATTAGCTTTGCTTGCAATGAAATAATTGCTCCATTATAACTATTATAACAAAATACTTTCAACTGAACTAATCCACAAGATATGCTTTGGAAAAGTTTCATTAGAATCATTCTTTACAAAATCAATCCAGATATTAAGAATGGAGTTCAACACTGTAAACTGCAACTACATACATACTATTTTAAAGTTGTTAGAAAACTATATTGATTAACTATTGTCCCTCTACTGGGTTATTAATTTCCCAGCATATATTTTATTTATGACTTTAAATCCTACCAAATATGTCTTGAAAAGAGTTAGCACTTTCTAAATGTTGGTTAAGTAAACATGCCATGAGTAATTATAATTAAAAGTCAAATGGTACTGCTGGGGAGATGGCTCAGTGGTTAAGAACACTGGTTATTCTTGCAGAAGACATGAATTCGAGTCCCAGAATCCACATGGTAGGTAACAACTATTTGTAACTCCAGTTCCAGGGGATCTGATGCCCTCTTTTGACACCCACAGGCATTGCATAGCATGGGTGTACTTACATACATGCAGGCGACACACTCATACACATAAAAAATGGAAAACATAAAAGTAAAATAGTACAAGGTATCTTATTACTTAATTTATCTGTGCTTTCTGAAAGAAGCAGACATACATGTTATATGACTTACCTTAAACTCCATACAGCCGACTGACCAGGAATGCACAAATATGGAAGTTAGCTAACAGCTTATTTGGCTTGGCTCATGGAGATAAACTAAGAAAAGCTGGTATTCTCTTTTTTTTTTAAGTTAATTTTTATTGAGTGCATTTCATACAACATTTCTCAACCAAATCTAGACTCTTTACCCCATCCATGCCCACCCCTTACATCCGCTAGCCCCCTACCAGAGCTCATGGACTCTGTCATACATGTTAAGTCCTGTCTTGCATATTTTTCTCAGTCTTTTATAAACTTTTCGATGCACAAGCTTACTGTTTTGGTCAGTTTTTTGATTATGGTTTTCTCTCTCTCTCTCTTTTCCCTTTAATTTTATATTATTCTAAAATATGCATATATACACACCACACATAAATCAAAATTATAAATTCAGAAAATAAACTATAGGTTAAATCCTATACACATTTAGAGATTCACATTTTAACAGTAAAGTTGCATGCAGGTAAAAGAATATGAATAGAATATGAATACATATCTTCCATTCATATATGGTAATTACAATGTGTGAATACAAGTGGTAGGACAATTCTAGAGCCCATTAAGAGATTCACACTGGAATAGCACATTTGCTTTCAGATACAATGAAATATAATAATAAAGTTTCTCAGTTTGCCTGCCAACTGGGGACTTGGTGTTAGCATCCACAAATGAGGGAAACCATTCACCTTTTTTTTGTTGTTCTGGGACTGTGTTACTTCACTTAGCATAATGGCTTCGAGTTCCATCCATTTACCAACAAAGCTCATGAGGTCATCTTTCTTTACCACTGCATAGAACTCTATTGTGTAGATGTACCACATTTTTGTTATCCGGTTATCAGTTGAGGGCATTTGGGTTGGTTCCAGTTCTTTGCTATTGTGAAGAGAGCTGCAATAAACAGCTGTGCATGTATCTTTGCAGTAGGATGAGTCTTGTGGATATATACCCAGGAGTGGTATGACTAGGTCAGGTGGTAGGCTCATTTTGAGTTTTGTAAAGGTTCTCCATTCTGCTTTCCACAGTGGTTGTACCAGTTTACATTCCCACCAGCAGTGGATGAGTATTCCCCTTTCTACACAACCTCTCCAGCATTTGGTATCTTTTGTGTTCTTGATTTTGGTCAGTCTTATTGGAGTGAGATGATACCTTAGTGTGGTTTTAATTTGCATTTCCTTAATAATTAATGATGTTGAACACTTTTCAAGATGTTTCTCAGCCATCTTTACTTCCTTACTGGTGAAGTCTCTGTTCATCTCTTTACTCCATCTTTTGAGTAGGTCATTTGTTTTCTTCTTTGTTTTTTAAGCAGTTTATATATTCTGGATGTTAATGCTCTGTCAGGTGTATCAGTGGTGAGTTTCCTCCTACTCTGTGGGTTTTCTCTTCACTTCCTTGATTGTTTCTTTAACTGACAAAAGCTTTTGAGTTTGATGAGGCCCCACTTCTCAGCTGTTGTCCTTATTTCCTATGCAGCTTCTGTTTGATTTAGAAAGGCTTTTCCTATGCCTATGTCTTATAGGTTGCTGCTGACTTTTTCTTCTATCACCTTCAGGGTTTCAGGTTTGAAACCCGAGATCTCAACCTGAAATCTCTTTCTGTTTGATGGCCAATAGAGGGTGCTTACTGTACTAAGGCATGACAATGCTGATAATGGAAGGGAAGAAAAAAGAGAAACAAAATGAGAGAAAAAGAGAAAATATAGTAGTCCCCACTCCATATGACAAAAAAGGTAAATTAGCAAGTCCTCAGAGAACTACTCTGTGTCTCTCAAAAGCTCTCCTTCCTGTTTTTATTTCCCTTGATGCTGAGCTTTCACCTCTTTGGTTCCTTTAAATTTCCATATATCTATATAATGTTCTACATTAAACTACATGTGAACCTGATTCCTCCAACTAAAACAGCCACATTCAGAACATTTATACCACATTAAAAGACAAGCAATGCAATACATGCAAATCTAGTCTGTCTGAGATGATTCAGCAAAAGCGTTATCACAAATGCCAATCACTGTGACCATGGAGCATACAGAAAACTAACCCATGAACTGAAGCTGTGTCTCTGGTTGTCAATGACTGACAGACATACAAGCAGCCACATCTGTGCTACTGCTGTTCCTGTGACCCGAAGCACACGCCATCTCTGCCTCTTCACCCCCGTATCCCTCTCTCCTGATGTGCCCATTATCCTAATCCTCCATCTGGTTCCCAGTTTGGATATCTGGCTGCCTGCCCACCTGCCTTCAGTTCATAGGGGAATTACTGCTGTTCTCACCACCCATGTTGTAGTAGTAGACAGAAAAATACGTACATATAAAATTTCTCATCATTACTTTGGGTTTCTGTTGGCTTCTCATTTCCTGGCCTCTTCACCTCATTCCCGATCTAACACATCCATACTAATCAAAAGAAGAAGAAAAGACTTTCATTTATTCACATGGTAGAGATACAAATGGGATGAGACTTTTCAAATGGAGGAAAATGGACTCAGAGAAGATTTTTTTACTTAGCATTTGTAAGTAGATTTAATTAAGAGGAAAACCCTATGGAAGTCATTAACAATTTTTAATTACTCATGAAGGCATATTGATCGGACCTGAAGAAGTCAGACATGTTTTAATATTAAACCAGTTTCTTGGATCTGTATACCCACATTTCAGGTACCCCTGAATCTATTTTAACTACTACTTTAAGCCTTTAAATCTCAGATCATTTTATTTAGCCTGCTATCAGCTGTCTTACTGCAATAATTAAGAAAATGAAATGCCAAGTCTATTGTGACAAATGTTGGAAAAAGACATGGAAGGAACCTAACCCAATATAAGGACATAGGTAAACTTATTCACGCATGCTTCTTTCAGAGCACACCATAATTTTACACAACAGTCTATTTCCATTACCCACTCAAAGAACTCAGGCTTCTGAGACACATTTTTTAATGCTTGAATTTATCAAAGGGTCTCTTCCTTCTTGTCAATTGACTGAAATCCCACCCACTATACTCTCTGAAAGCAACTCTGACAACTTCTCAAACTTCTGTGTACATTCAAATCACTTGGGTTTTGTTCCAATACAGATTTGGGTATTATAGGTTCAGAGCAGGGGACAACTTTCTATATTGCTGTGTGATATTCATGTTACTGGCTTGTGAACCACACTTTAAACAGGAAGAACTAAGGCCTTAACTCAGGACCAAATGTGAGTGGGTCTGTAGTAACAAGGCTGGAGATAATGGTTATTTCTTAGGTAAAGAATTTAAGTACTCAGATACAAAAATACAATCAAGAACCAGTACCTGTTGTTAAAATAGTGATGCTGGTGATAAATGTTCAAATATTATCACACATAAGAAATCTTTGAAATGTCTGTCACAAACGTAATTTATGGTTCCCTTCCTTAGACAGAGCTTGTTCTTTCTCAGGGTGGAGGCCTATGTTTCTGTATGCCATGTCATTCTGATCCCCACTAAGAAATAATGCATTGGTAGAGCAGGCAGGTAGAATACAAAACTACACAACAGGCTGCAGTGTGGAATGGAGCTCAGAGGATGATACTGCACCAGGGGCAGATTCTCAGAGGATGAAAGTGTGTACCTGCCAGCAAAAGGACAAAGGAGCCTAAAGAAGAGCTGAGTGGTGGGCAGCCAGGCCCCCAAGATCTGGAAGAATGAAAGCCAGACCTTAGCAGAGTTAGGAGTCAGAGGAGCCAGAGCTGTGGCAAGGATCTTCCCAGAAATACTTTGGGAAACTTGTTGAGGCCAAGCTGAAAAGACCCATGATTAGGGAGTTGATCCATTAAGCTCTTGGGAGCAAATCAAAAGGAGTTGCTGAGGAACCTTAATGAGGCTGCAAAGCACACAGCCTTCCACAAGCCTTCCTCTTTCCTACAAGACCAGTCAATGTCTTCAGAAGGCCTTCCAAATTTCATACCAGGGATATGACTAAGGTCATCCCATATGTTTTGCACAGATGTTTGGTCATATAACAAAGAAGTATGGGTTACAGTTTATGGTTTAATTAATCAAGTGCCAGAAATGCTCAATTTTATAGCCAACAGCAGCAGAAAGAGAAAGAAAAAACAGCATCTGCTTTCAAAAAAGTTGAATAAGCTGAAATAGCTTAAAAAGCACATTTTCTAAAATGATAACCCAAATTCTTGTCTGGTAGAATCTACAGGAAAAAGAACCCACCCACATTTTAAAAAATGAATGATGTTTTGAAATTAATTTAATAAAAGAAATTTGTTCTTAAAATTTGTCAGTGTCACAGAGAACTGAGCGTTATTTGGATGAAATACAAAGCCCTTATTAGAGACAGGGATTGCATATTAAAATATAAAAAGCGATTGGGTGATAACTACTAATCTATCTTAATTATTTTATTATCTCAGAGTACTTCTTCACTCCTGATCTCTGAACACTAGGATTTCTAAAGAACACTTCTTTCAAAAGCAACGACAACCTCAATTCAAACAGCTTAGTAGAGATTAGTAAAGCGTACTTCATATTCACTTCAAGGATGCCTTGTTGGTAAGCCTTTTAAATGCTGGGTCTGTCTGATTGTCCTGTAATTTTGTTTTTAAAGGGTAATTTGTCATCTCTCATTACTTAGGATATCTCTAATTGTAACATAGAAGCTATTCAGTCATTAAATGCAATATCATTTCTGTTGTATAGCTTAAAATGAAAATTATAGCACATCACTATAGCACATTGTCAGATTGGAAAGTGAATGGCGAATCCAAAAGCAAGGTGATTAGCTAGAAGATACTGGTGACTCTCTGGGAGTTCATCCTGGGGCTGCTGTGTGTTTGTAAATTACAGTGAGGAATGAAGTTAGCAGGGGCTTTCATTTCTTGATTTGTTATCACAGCGATAACTAGATATGATAATTGGGTATTCTCAAATAATCTGGAGTTCTTGTGTGCCTATTCTGGCCAAATCTGGTTTTATCTCTTCAAAATGATTTTCTGGAGATTAATTAATAAACCATACTTTATACTCGCTTGAAGGATGCCTTCTTGGTAAGCTGGGAGACAAGTAGCAGGCCTTACATCTTGGAAGCTTGATGTGATTACAGAATCACTTTGCCAGGTTTTAACCATAGAATATACATAATATAGTCTCAAATATCCTAGTATATATCCCTCTGAAAAACAAGCTTACTAACTCTAGCATAGCATTTGATAACTTAAATATTCTTTCCAAATATGACCATAGGACCTTTTATAGAAACTCCCCAAGGGAAACAAAAGTCTTCTATACTCTCTTAAGCAGCATTGATACTCAATTTCACTATTTGCCTTATCATTTTTAAATAGTTTTTCTGTTGTTCTTGTTGTTTCTCCATATCTAAATAAGTTCATTGCCCTTGCTGAAATACAGTTACATATAAGCCAGCAATTTCTTCACTTTGTCTACATTAGTCTGCATTTATGACATTTGTCACCAAACTGTTCTGGTAAAAGCAGCATGAACCGCAAGTCAAATTGCCATTACACTGGCAACAATAAGTGGATCCACTCTCATCTTTCCTGAGGCCAAGGTTATCTGGATGGTCTCATGTAAAGTGTCCTTGGCTTTGCAGACCCAGGAAATGGAGAGAAGCAGGAGAAGGAGGAAGGAGGATACTGATAAACAGGACAAGCAGAGCAGATGGCATCCCCAAAAGACAAGCCTCTGCTCTCCTACAGGGGAGGGTGGGGCAGGGGCCAGTGCCAACTGATCACTGTGACCTGGTTTTTAGGGACCAATAACCAGCTTTCTCATTCTCATTCTAAAAAATAAAGAAAATAAAATAAAAAGACAGTGCTACAAATAAGAAAAGGAAAATCGCAGTTAACTTCACAATACTGGGCTGGAATCATATGACCTTGTGGATTTTAGCAGTTATACAAGTGAATAGGTTTAAAAACAAATGTAAATGTGCATGTATTTTTATCTTTCAGATAGAGGGTCTGTAATAGCAACAGGCCATTGGTAATGGGCTTAAGCCCTTTCAAATCCATGCCCCCAAAAGAGTCCAGACTTCCTGGAGAAAGGGTTGATTCAGTAGTTAGGCTAAGAAAATACAAGAAAAACCTTAAACATCAGTGCATGTGTGCATAAACAAAATGTGGTTGTGTTATACATACAGGAGAAAATTACTCAACCTTTTTAAAAGAAAGGTGATTCTGACAAATAGAACATATGAATGAATCTTAAAAATATTAAACTCAGATAAACCAAATGCAAAAATGCAGTATTGGGGCTGGAATGATAGAATGGAGGTTAAGAGCTGTTCTTGCAGTTTTCAGTACCCACATGGGTGGGTATCAACTGTCTGTAACTCCAGTTACAAGGGATCTGACTCCTTCTTCTAGCCTCCATGGGCATTGTACACATGCGGTGCACATACATACATGCAAGCGAAACACTCATATACACAAAATAAAAATAGAATTTAAAAAGCAAATATTGTTTCCACTTGTGTGAGGTACCTAGAATAGTCAAGGCCCTGGAGCCAAAAGAAGAATGGAGTTGCACAGAACTGTAAATTGTTGTGAATTAGGTATCAAGTGTCTGTCCGAGAATATGGAAATACTCTAGAAATGGATGGTGGAGATGGGTACACAAGAACATGGATATACTTAATGCCACAAAACTGTATGGACAAAGTAATAAATTTCAGATTCCATACATGTCACTACAAAAATATTAACAAAAAATAGATCAGCAACGGGCAGGGGTCCACTGATTTAGGCAAACAAGTTGGCAGTATCTTGTGAATGATGACGGCAACAGCACTTATCTCAATAGCCATTCCAGTACACTTCTAATCCTTATCTGTTTGCTACTTGCTCATGTGCTTTAATATAAATATAAATATAAGTATAAATCTTTAAAAAAACAAGACCAAACTCGGGACCAGAGAAATGGCTCAGCAGTTAAGAAGACTGCAGAGGACCTGGATTTGGTCCTAGCACCTACATGGTGGCTTATAACTATCCATACCCCCAATTCCATGGGATCCAATGCCATCTTCTAACATCTGCAGTCATTGTATGACAAAGGTGTACTTATATATGTGCAGGTAGTACACTCATACACATAAAATATAATAAAAATAAACAAAAATAAGACCAAACTGAAAATGTATACACAACATAAATGGATATGGAAATCAAGGCCGTAGTCTTACTATAGACACAAGAAGCAATGATATTAATGAACATTATTTACATGCATCATGTAAAATTCAAAAATACTGCCCTAGCTTCATTTCCGTTTGCTGTGATAAAATACATTGACAACACCAATTAATGGCAGAGAGGGTTTATTCAGTTCACAGTTCCAGATACAATTCATCAATTCCAAGGAATTCAAAGCAGCAGGAACTTGAAGCAATAGGTCACATTACATCCACAATCAAAAGCAGAAAGCAATCACTTAACACACTCATCCCAGCACTTACTTGACTCTTATACAGTCCAGAACCCAATACCTAAGGAATGGCATGCCCTACAGCAACGGAAGATATTCCCACATTATCTAATGTAACTAGGATAACCTCTCACAAACATTCTCAGAGGCCTATCTCCCACAATGTCCTAGATTGTGTAGAGATGACAATTTAAACTATCACAATTATCACTTGGAAAAAAAAAACTTCAAAAGCATGTGTACAGTAACACGACATATCTAGCGTTCTAAAGCATAATGCATAGTAATGTATTATGTGGGGTATGCACATATGTGGTAGAAGATTAAGACTGAGGAGAAATACATTAGCAATTTAAATAATATTACTCTGCTTTTAACCAGGAAGTAAACACAAACTCCCTGAGTTTTTCTACCTCTTTATAGATCACTCTCATCCAACGACCCTCCTTTTATGGATTATATAGTACATATTAAAAAGGACAAATATTTAGGTGAATGTTATTTTCCTTATTCCATGTCAATAAAAAAACCTATCAGACACCACAAACCTTTCTTTAAGAGTCATGAATGATAGAATAAAATATCTCTTTTTCCCCATATTTGAGCCTCCTACCCGAATAAAGTGAATCTTTGGCATGCTCTATGTTTCAAAGAATAAAGGCTTTATTCAATCTTTGTGTAGAGTTCTGGAACTGTAGTCAGTTCCTTAAAAGAACAGAAGTAGAGAAATTACTTCTATATCTAATTTCTATGCCATTTACCTATGGTTTCACATAATGTTTGGAAGTAGGACAGGTTCCTGTGATTACTAAACTCTAATTAAACACCACAGTCATAAGAAAAATCCTACACCTGAAGAAGTTTCAAATCATCTTTTAAGAAAACACAAAGTTGTGATTTTTGTTAGAAGTTAGCTAATTTTAATAAGTATAATTTGAAGAATTATAATATGAAAACTATCTCCAGTATCACAGGCTGTTTACTGTACTGTTTAAATTCATCACAGAATGGGATCAAGGAGTTTTGATTTTTATTGCTTACAATACACTTTCAGATCTGGTCTGCATTATCCAAATCATAGGAGCTCTGAGCACAGACCCCTGGAGTCAGATGCCTCAGTACATCAGAGCTCCGGCAAGCCCCTTCCTAACTACCAGAACCCAGAAGTTACTTAACCTTCCTACACCTCTGCTTTCCCACCTGTAAAGTGGAAACAGAACTTATCCTAATGAGTTTAAAAACAAAATGAGAAAAATAAAATGCTAAGAATAATGCTATTACACAATTTTAAACTTTTTTATTTTCAGATAATTGAGATAATTGTAGCTTCATGTGAAGATATAAGGCACAACAGAAATCACACACATCCATTACATGCATATAATTTCAGTAACTGTTAGATATCAGCAATATCATCCTTATTATAGAAACTTTACAATCCCTTCCTGTAAATTCAATCTGTAATTTACATATATACAATGAACCAATGAACAGGCAATGAAAACCAATATTGAGTCACCTTTAAAGCTCTCAATCACTTTATGAAGTTCTTTGTAGGAAAAAATACAAGCATTATTAGATTATTTCAAATACAAGGAAAAGGGGAAGAGCAAAGGCATGAAGTATCTAGATCAGTTGTTCAAGCCCAGTTATCCGACCATTAAACAATAATAATATCACTTAACTACTACTCCTAAAGAAATCTTGAGAAACAGTGGTATTGAATATATTAAACTGCAAAACATTCCATTATATTCATAATGGCTGCAAAATCAATGTAAAATTAAAATACATATAGAGATTATTTTCTTGATTCTGTAAAAGCATGAAAAGGCCTTGAAATATGCCAAAGAGAAACTTCTGTAACTTAGCAGCACTGTTGTTTTCAACATTAAAACCCCTGCAAAGTCTGGTTTTAACCTCCTTCAGTAGAAGGTTTCACCAGTAGATCACAAACTGAAGAAATAGTATTACATTTAGCTCAAGTGTTTTGACTTGGTTCCATGTTATCAGTGGTGATGAAAGGACAAAAGACACACACAACACACACCACACACACACACACCACCACACACCACACATCATATATATATAGCTATTATATATAATTATATATATAAATATATATATCCATAACCATAGAGATTCCAGAACCTCCACCCAGAGGACACTATCTAAACTCCCTAGCCTCCAATGGCATCACTTCTCAGATTGAGAATCAATGAAGCTAATTCAAACCTTTAGATGTTAGAATAAAGAGAGATGTGGTGCTAAGGCAGATTGAGGGATCAAATCAAAACTCCCCCAGTTAATGTTACACAAAGCCTTGGAACAAGCTTGGAGTTTTGATATCACATACAAACAGTAGCATGTATGCTTCACATGCTCCAAATGGTTGCAACGACAGCTTTAAAAAGAGTTTCCAAAATATCTCAAGGTAAAGATTAGATAGCAATTATCTGCTAGGGTACAGATTTGGAACTTGCTTAAACAGACATCAAGAAATCATAGTATGCAGTAGAATGAGGTACATGTTAATGTACAGATCTTTTTCAAAACCTTTCTCCCTCTTCAGAACACATGAAGCAGTATTTATTAGTGATTTCTTCTTGGGCAGCATGTGTCAGTCAACCAAAAGCTTAAGTAATAGATTAATATTATCCTAAATTCTTATCTTCAAGAACTTAAACCAAATGTCTTTCCAGCAGGATAATTTCTTCCCAAATATATAATATCTAAAAACTGACTTTTTGAAATTTTCATTTATTTGCTTTTTATGTGCATGGGTGTTTTGCCTGCATGTATGTAAGTGCACCTATGTGTGAAACGCCTGTGGAGGCCAAAGAGAGCATCACAACCCCTGGAACTAGAGTTACAGATGGCTGTTAGCCACCATGTGGGTGTTGGCAATAGAAGCAGTGTCTTATTCAATAACAGCCAGTGCTCTTAATCACTCAGCCCTTCAATCAATCTTTTAGGGACAATTTAAGAGAAGGGAGACAATAATTCCATTTCTACTAAAATTTACCTGAAATTTTGCATGTGTGCACATACTCACCTGCATGCAGAGTGTGTGTGCAGGCACACTCATTCATGCAGGTACTTGTGGGGTCCAGCATGAATGACTGGATATCCTTCTATTATTTTCTGCTTTAGTTTTCATGATGGACTCTCTTACTGTACTTCAAGCTCACCATTCTGGCTACACTGATTGGCCAGCAAGGTCTTGGAATCCTGTCCTTGCCTCCCCGAGGACTGGAACCACAGGCCACCACTACCACACCTGGAGCTTTATGTGAGTGCTAGATCTCTGAAATCAGCTCCTTCTGCTTTCGTGTCAAGCTCTTTAGCCACTGAGCCATCTACCTAGCCCCTGAAGTCTTATAAAATGTAAAAATAGAAACAGAAAACAAGATATTTCAAAATCGAATTTCTATTTTTTTCCTATTTTTAGAAAAGGTCTATTTACTTTTTGAGGCTAAATAATATTTAATCATGAATTCTTTAGTTTGTTCAAAGATATAAATATGATCTGACTTTCACAAATGCATTTCCCATTATTCCTCAGCCACTCAAAATTTTAAAATCCTTCAAAGTAAACAATTCTTTAGTTATTAGCAAACATAAAATTTTGAGTATGCAAAATTATAATAGCTAAAGGAATAAAGTTTTAGTCTCTAACTCCCAAGTATTTGAATGGGAAAATGGTTATATTATGTATATTGCTAATTACATTAAGATGCGTCATTGTTGAATCGCAGACAATTGGAATATAGCCTACATAACTATGTACCCAATGACTGAACATCTCAGCTATATAATACTATCACAGAGAGCCCATCAGCCTCGCCAGGCACTAAGCAAACGGTGCACTTTCACTGTATTCAACAGCTGCTGAGCCTCAGAGAGATCAGAAAACAGAGAGTAGAGAATAGCAAAGTATTCATGAGAGATGGCCTAGCGGTTAAGAGCGCCGACCGCTCTTACAGAGGACCTGGGTTCGATCCCCAGCACCCACATGGCGGCCCAGAACCGTCTGAAACTCCAATTCCAGGAGAACTCCAGTTCCAGGGGAATCCGAGACCCTCTTCTGACCTCCGCGGCATTGCACAACATGGGTGCACAAACCTGCATGCAGTCAGTGCATTGATACACATGAAGAAATAAATAAAATTTTTAAAAAAAGAAAACATTTTAAAAGATTTCTATAGTACTGACTATAAGATAGATTATATTTGATTATAGCCTATGAAATAAATATCACCATGAACAGATGTTATAGTTTCTCATCTAAAACCATACTGGACATACAAAAGAATATGCTATGTTATTAAGGAATTACTGAGAGGTTTTAGGGATTCTCATTTGAGACAGGTTCTGCCTATAACCCCAGCAGCCCTGGAACTCACTATAGACCAGGCTGACCTACATCTCAGGAAGATCTGCCTGCCTCTGCTTCCTGAGTGCTGGGATTAAAGGTGTGTGCCACCATGCTTGGCTTTGGATTTCTTTTTGTTTGTTTGTTTGTTTTTGTCTTTTCAAGACAGGGTCTCCCTGTAGCCCCAGCTGTCCTGGAACTCACTCTGTAGACCAGGCTGGCCTTGAACTCACAAAGATCCGCCTGCTTCTGCCTCCCAAGTGCTAGGATTAAAGGCATGTGCCACCATGCCTGGCTCTGAATTTCTTATATGGTTGAAGATCCTACAATTTTATTATTTCACGATTGGAATGATTTGATTAAAATTTTTCCATTCTAAAATTATCTTTATATGCTTCTACATTTAATATTGGAAGCTCATGTCTGAAACTTAGTGACTGATAGTTTTACATACATGATTTATAATGCCAAAGGCAAAATGATGTGGTCTATGTCTGTTTTCCTAAATGAAAAGTATTTAATTCAATTCTTAATTATAAATCATTGTCTCAAAACTACAAGTAGGCCAGGCATGGTGGCACATGCCTTTAATCCCAGCACTCAGAAGGCAGAGGCAGGCAGATCTCTGTGAGTTCAAGGCCAGCCTGGTCTATATAGCGAACTCCAGGCCAGCTGGGACTAAAGGGAGATCCTGTCTCAAAAAGACAAACAAAACAAAACAAAACAAAACAAACAAAAAACCCTACAAGGATATACATTAAAAATGTGTCTATAGGGGCTGGAGAGATGGCCTAGCGGTTAAGAGCGCCGACCGCTCTTACAGAGGACCCGGGTTCGATCCCCAGCACCCACATGGCGGCCGAGACCGTCTGAGACTCCAATTCCGGGAGAACTCCAGTTCCAGGGGAATCCGACACCCTCTTCTGACCTCCGCGGCATTGCACGACACGGGTGCACAAACTTCCATGCAGACAGTACATTCATACACATACGGAAATAAATAAAATTAATGGAAAAAAAAATTTTTTTTAAATGTGTCTATAATTGGACTTTTTCTTTTTACAAAGTCCAAAAATATTCTCTAGTTACAAAAGGAGACTTTTTCTCCCAGATTAGAAAAATTGTGCCTTCAGTGTTGTCCTCACCCTGATGCGGATCTGATACCTGGCCTAGAAGGTGCTCACTAGGAGTCTAACCTGTAGGTTGTCCTCCCAACTGCTCAGGCTCCAACCCCAAGGTGACAGAGACTACTTCTGCATAGAGCTCTCTAATATTATATATGAAGATTAAATGTCAATGCAAAGTGATTATAGCCATCAAACTGTTTAATTTTTCCAATTACTATTTCTTAATATTGTATTATTAAGGGTTCCTTCCTTAACATTTACATTGTGCTCACTTGAGATACTCTGAGGTCAATTAACACAAATCCTTATTGATTTAAAAACCCTGTGTGTGTTAGAAAACCTCAATAATGAAAAATGGACCATCATGATTTTGGAAAACATATTCCAAGAATTCACGTATATATTACACACATATGTAATAGTTCATATATTTAACCAAATGAATTATAATCAATAACTATACACAGAGAGACACAGGGGGCTATGCTCTGTGCAGTGAGGACCCACTCTGCCATTTCAGACCTACGGTCCAATGCCAAGGACTTCCCAGCTTAAAGCTTCCTGCTGCTTTTCAAATCTTAAAACACATTGATCAATCTCCATTATCCCTGCAAACAAAAACAGACAAAGCTAACTGCACAGGTCTCCACTCCCTTACGCATCATGCTGATAGCCAATGTTCTCTGAAAACCCAGTTGAGCTATTTTTTTCTCTTTTTCTTATGTTCATTAATTTGGCACAAATTGTACTGACTGGAGGCTATTTATCATCTCTATTCTACTAAATATAAATATTAATTTGTTGTACTAAGAAAAATTAATGGCTGTAATTACAGAGTACTGCCCCAGACCATATGTGACACATTACTTAGTACATGGTACATGCAACTATTACCTTCCAAATATGTAAGAAATTTAAAATTCAGGAACCATCTGTCTCCAAGAGCATCCTATCTCTTTTTATTTATCTCATTTTTATTTTGAATGGTTGTTATTTTTCCCCATTGCGACTAAGGAATTCCCTCCAGATTTTTCTTCACCTCAGAATATTTCTTCATGTAGTCAAATGAATCATGTTCTCTTGGTTTTGAAGGAAAACTGCAGTCCAGTAGAAAATTCTCAAGGTTGACCTGGTAGTGCTTCATTCCACCCAGCTTTCTAGAGTCTTCTATCACTGCTATGTGGCTTTTCTCCTCCTTTTCTGTTGCTTTCTTCTCTCATCCAAATGGACTTTCCCCTACTCTTAAAATAAATGTCACCCTTACAAATACATACAAGATAGGCTTTCCCTTTTTCAAAAGCATCACAATCAGATCTTTCTTCTGTCTTCCATTTCTTCATCCACTCACTCAGCCAAAGCAGCTTTTCTGAGCACCTATTGTGTATTGTGTTGGGGTAAAGCAGGAAATCACTGAAGGGCTGAGGAAGGAAGAGGGAAGAAACTGAAAGGACATAGTTAAACAACTAGCTTATAATGCAGGTCATTAGTATTAGTAAAATAAAAGCACCTACTATGTCCTGCACACTTCATTGCTCTGAATTACTCGGTTCACTTATTCTCAGAAAACCACAATGACTCAACACTAAATTGTAACTTTTCCCAGGAGAGAAACACATCCTTTACCCTTACTCTGTCCTCATCTACTATCTACTATCCAGTTAGTACTTTGTATATGACAGAGTTAAAGAACATCTATTAATTATGATTTTATTATACTTTCTATTTCGTTTTATGTTGTACTTATTTAAGTACTTCATACCATATATAATTATGGTATAGCATGGTACTTAGCATTTATTTCTATGTGTAAATTAAGGCATGAGAAACATTTGAAATGATCTTCACTTACTGCTATTCTCAAATGCCATGTCTTGAAAAGAATTCCTTTCAAGCACTTTATTTAAGACACCTATTTCCCCAACCACTCACTCTGGCTCTCTTCTCTCCTATGCTGTCTTGAGACTGGTACTTCCCCCATCACTGCTGGTGCTTTTCTCCAGGAGGAAAAACAAAAACCAAACCAAACAAAAAACAAAAACAAAAACAAAAACAGTGAAGGGAGATGCTTGTCTTTCACAATCACCTCTTATTACCAGTGTCTAACATATAACAGGTGCCTTATATTAAGCAATATGAAAATAAAGCAAGAATTACAGCTGCCATGCTCATCTCTGAAAGTAAGGTACTGAGTTGTAAGGGAAAGTCGGAGCAGTTTCCAATTAATTCCATCCTTCTTGCACTGTATTTGATAGTGTTGCACACACTGTACAGCTCTCCTCCCACTTTTGTGCCAAAACAGCTTAACCTTTTATTTAAGTGTCTCTGGTCCAAAAAAACATTAAAATTGGGCAGCACTAATAAATACTACTACATAATGACTCGCTCCAGTTCTCTGCAGTAATTAGTACTCTGGTGATGAAATGTGCCTCTAGGTTCAAAATTTTATAATGTTTTGACAGTTGGAATCTTACCAAGCATGAAATGAACCAATAAAAAAAAAATCCTTTTTGTTATCATTCTCCAAGCATTAGGAAAAATATATTTTCTTTTTTAATTTTTTAAATTTTATTTATTTTTGTACGTGTATGAGTGTACTGTCTGCATGTAGGTCTGTGTACCCGTGTCGTGCAATGCCGCGGAGGTCAGAAGAGGGTCTCGGATTACCCTGGAACTGGAGTTCTCCTGGAATTGGAGTTACAGACGGTTCTTAGCCGCCATGTGGGTGCTGGGCATTGAACCCGGGTCCTCTGCAAGAGCAGTCAGTGCTCTTAACCGCTAGACTATCTCTCCAGCCCCAAAATATATTTTCAATACCTAACAGTAGAATGATAAGAGAAAAACAAAGAATGACCCCCTTGGATTCAAAGGGAGGGATGTTTATGTACCATTCAAATGCAGAGAAGGTAAATGTGAAACCTTTGATAACTAAAAGCCAAGAGCAAGTTCTATTTAACAGGCAAGTGTATTTCAATCACCTTGATTAGCAAAGCAAGATAATGTGCATTAAAATCTGCACACCAGTCAGAGTCTCATAAATGCTATATTCTATTTTCCATCTTTAACTGATGATCATGGCATTTTTAATCACCCCAAATGACTCTTCATGAAGACTGTTTTCATTTGAATGCAGTTTTTCTTTCATTATCTTCACATTTCACAGTAAACACTGATGGCTCTGACAATGTTACCAAAGCTCAACAGAGGTTTCACCCACACTAGTGGATGCTATGGGCTTCGTAGGAAGTAGCACAGCTACAATCTCCAAGTTCACTTCTATGTATATCAAAAAGTTAAAAGCTTTGAAGATTTAAAGCATCTCTATGAATCCAAACATCTCCAAATACATCAGCAAATTTAGACATTCTTTTGATGAAAAGTTCTTCAGATGGATAGTGATGGTTGTAAAATACAGGGAATGCACTTAACGCCACTGGTTATACCTAAAAATGGCTGATGGTAAATTTAATGTCCTGTATAGCCTAACATAAAAATAAACTCTCCTTTATCACCAACTTCTTCATGCCTGAACATTCATTTCCTTATGTTTTATTCTGAGACATTTATGCTTTGCGAGTCATTTCCTAAAATGCATGTTCTGACACCATGAAACAAGTTCCAATGAACCTTTTTGATAGTTGGCACTCATTCATTAACTTCCTTGAATTTTTAAGGAGCCAAGAAAACTGTTAAAGAAATTACTAAAAATGTGCCTTACATTATGACATCCAATTTACCGTCATAAAATATGGATTTCCTTTATAAATTATGTACTGTTACAGAATATGCTATGTGGTGCACAGGATGAATGTTCTCTGTATGAAGCAGGACATGAGGCAGAATTCAGGAGTACCTGGGCCAGATATGCTGTAATTGTACCCCTCCAAAAAGGAAACGCCATGCTTATAAACTGGTTATTTTTAAATGATTAAGCTAACGAGTTCTGAACTTTTAACCTATATGGGTTTCATAATTACACAGCTTGAAATCCTCATCAGAAAATCTGCCTGCTTCTGAAATTCAAATCATTTTATAATCTTGAATAATGCATGGCAACTCTACAGAAATTAAAACATTCATAAAAGTAAAGAAATCCACAACCTTTAAACAAATTTTATAAGAGCATAAAGCAACAGAAATAAATTAGCTGTCACTTCTTTGGACTCCCAGCCCAGCCTCTCCTCCTTCCTATCTCCTTAATAAGAGACACCTATTTCTTTTTACATGAACTTCACAACAGCTTCATGGCAAAGCACCTTAAGTACCAACCAGAATAGAGACAGTTCCTCAGAGTCCAAAAAGATGTCACAAATGAAATCAATTCTGTGTGTAAACATGAGTCCGAATTCTGGCTTTGGAGATAAAGTCCTGAGTTTGATTCCTGACTCAGCCATACTCTGACTCTGTGGCCAAGGGACCCCATCTAATTCAGCTCTCTGTGCCTTAGTTTTCCACATCTGAAAGTGGGAAGAATAAGTCTATCTCACCGTGAAATCCTCAGTATTCAGTGGGGTGATCAGCACTTCTAACACTGTACCTTAAACTCTCAGTAAAGTAGTGGAAATTTAAATTACAATCATTAGTATTCCAAATTCAATCTTTCAGCTCCATAATAACATTTTTTGTGTTTAAAAACAACTTCCTCACTAGAAATCATGCCCCAATACAGTTCTTATCAGTTGATGAAAAAAAAACAAAACTGTGTTCTGTGGCCTTAATATAAGGTAAAAGCTAAATCAACAACAAATAACATTTAACATAAAATACAGCTTCATGACTGAATAAAGCTAAATTTGTCTTTGAACTTTTCATGTGTATTTCAAGGTAGAAACGTTCTTAAAGTATACTACAGCTAATAATTTATCAGTGATCTTCTGATAGATCAAATGCAATCTTTTCTTCCCAGCACCAGAGCAGTGATCTGAACCAGTAGAAGCCACTCCCAACATTTGCCACGGTTAGGGTCACTTAATGGGTATTCAAGATATGAGTTATGGGTTGGGTTTACAGTGCTATGAGTCAGATTTCCTAAAATATCCCAAGATTATTTTGAAAAACTTTCCATCATTTAAAAAAAAAACATTTATTCTTTGGTCATTTCATACATGAGTACACTGTATGTGGATCATATCCATCCTCCCATTTCCCACCTTCCAGACAGCCCTCCACTATCCTTCTCCAATGTCACGTCCTCTTTTTTATAATCCACTGAGTCCAATTAGTGCTGCACCAAGATTTTCATAATGAAAACATATTTTTTTCATATCTTGTTTAAAATTATAATTATACTAAGTAGAGGAATTATTGGTCAGAATAACAGCAAAAATTTCAAACAGAAAACAAAGGAAGAATGCTAAATTTTTATAGATAGGGATGCAAGAAAATGTAGACAGTAAAAATCAGCTTTCAAAATAAACATGGGCCAGGGATATGAGTCAGCACAAAAAGCATGTGCCACCAAGCATGATGGCCTGATTTCCATACCTGGGACCTACATGGTAGAGGGAGGCCAGGGATATGAGTCAGCAGAAAAAGCATGTGCCACCAAGCATGGTGGCCTGATTTTCATACCTGGGACCGACATGGTAGAGAGAGAGAGTCAATTCCCACAAGCTCTCCTCTGGCCTCCACGCATGGCCAAACTATGTTAATTCAAAGAAAAGTGTAAATATTTACTTATTTTAATAGGTATATAAAAGAAATGTATGTCTGACTTTTAATAATAATTACTTCTGCTAGATACGGCCAAATGGTTTGAGTGGTCACCTATGTACATTATAATTTTTAAAAATATTTTGACATGTAACAAGCATTAATTTTAGTGTGTTTTTAAATAATCTAAAAACAAAAGATAAACCTTAGAAATGTGTCTCTTTTTCAAAACTCCTATACTGTCACCTTTTATTATGAAAAAGTAATTTAGCACTGTGTGTGTGTGTAGCTCAGCTACAACAGGAAGGTCTTGTGTAAAAACTGCTTTGCCCAAGATGAATTGCTAAATCATTTAGACCATACTTTAAACACTATAACCAAGACACTGGCATTGCCCCAAAGTAAATGATGAGAAGCACAAAGCAGATGCCAGGTTTTATGTGTGCTTACAGTTCCACATCTAATGGACAGTGAAAGGAGAGATTTTAAAACAATGATTTGGCTGAGGTATTAATCAACTAGATGTCATAATAAAAGATTGTGTGTCAAAAATTCAATCCAGAGCTGCATTCCTCTCCTTATATGGAGACACTAACTAATTTTTAAAAATCTCTGTATTATTTATTTATATGAAATAAATAATATAAAATAAAAATAATATAAAAAATAAATAAATATACTTTATATGAAGTATACTACTGTCAAATATAGTGTTCAGAGTATTTCAACTATAATATTTTCACTGTTCAAAAATACATTTTCCATTTTTTAAAAAAATCTCTAAATCCCAAATTACCAATATTTACTTTGTGTGACTTTAGGCTAACAGATATTGTAGTTTAATACAAGAAACATTTTTCCATTTAAGAGGACAATACTTATTTTTTGAAAAACCAAAGCAAAATTTTAATTAAATTAAAATTATCAGGGAACAGGTTTCTCTAAGTACTCACTTCAATAAACCTGACATTGATTTTCAGCTTCTCACTTCCAACCATTAGTCAAGATTTAAATGAAAGTACTTTCGGGCTGGAGAGATAGCCTAGTGGTTAAGAGCACCGACTGCTCTTGCAGAGGACCCAGGTTCGATCCCCAGCACCCACATGGTGGCTGAGAACCATCTGTAACTCCAATTCCAGGAGAACTCCAGTTCCAGGGGAATCCGATGCCCTCTTCTTACCTCCGCAGCATTGCACGACACAGGTATACAAACCTGCATGCAGACAGTACATTCATACACATAGAAAATAAATAAATTTTAAAAATTAAAAAAAAAGATTTATAAATGAAAGTACTTCAAGATCTGAATACTCTGCTTTTATTTAATTTTAATTTCAAATGTCAAAGTAGTAAAAATGATACACAGGTTTTCAATCTGATTTTCTTGGAATAAGCCAACTTGATAAGTTTTCTATATGTATCATATTTTATATGCATATATATAGATACATACTAAATATACACCCAACACTAAGATTTAAAATCAATTTAGCCAAAGAGAGTTGCATTCTATATTTTGATGCATTATATATGAGTGTGTTTCAGATTGAGGTCTCTGTTAAGTGGAAAATATTTCCTCCATTATGTTCAATCATTACAGTTAAATACCTCACTAACTTAAATAGAACTTCCCATTTGGGAAAGAGGCATCTGTGTAGTTTGACTGTTTATGCCTTTGACATCAAGTCTCCCTAAGGAAACATCAACACTATGTTGGTAGTTTTCTATCACCTCTATATGCATATCGTTCCTGTTGCTTTTTGATGTTCATCACAGTCCTTTTTTAATCATTTATCAGGACACTGAATCTATAAATTACTCATTCTTTTTACCAGTCCATTTCCCCACCCCAATACTTAAACAGTTTTTAAAACGTCTTATTACTTTTATTATTTTATATGTTGGGTATACTGACTGCCTGCATACGTGTTAGTATACTAACAAGTATACTAGTATCCTGCAATGTCACATATAGGGGGCACCAATCAGCTCCCTTGGAGCTGGACATGCAGGTTCTGGGGATCCAATCCAGGTCCTCCAGAAGAGCGGGCAGTGTTCTCAACTCTGAGCCATCTCTGCAGGCCCCACTTAGACAGGATTTACAAATTCTTCCTGTGTGCCTTCACTTGACTGTCATTCTTCTTAGATATACCAAATTATTCTGTATTATTAAGGAATGAGAGCTAGTTCCGCAGCTAATCCCAAGAACTCTGATTTCAATTTGTCATACAACCACTTCAAAAAAGAATGATCATGATTCAAATGTCAAAATATAAGGCCAATGTCTTTTACATTACTTGAATGTGAAATGCATTGACTATATCACACACAAAAAATGTTCTCAGTTTCTAAAGAATGAGTCTTCCTACTTTTTTGAAAAAGAGTAAAGCTTCCAATGTTTCCATCGAGGGCCTGCTACATCCTGGGAGTTTCTAAGTTGCCTTTGCTATACCACAGTCATCTTAACACCTTCTTGCCAGGCATTTACTAATGATTCCCTGGGTAAATGGGAAGAGAGGAGGAACCATTCATCACACCATCATTTCTAAAATGATGCTGAAATAAAAGAAACTTACTGCTAAGAAGCTGATGTATCAGTGCTACTGCTAGCTCACACTAAAGATTATGAAATTTTCCTCTGAGTTCTGGAGAACTTCTGGGGTCTTGTTTTGTTTCACCTTTTTAAAGAAAAAAAAATGTTTCTCATTGTCTCCAGTTTCTTGTAAATAAGATCATTATCTACATGAAGGGAAATTTCAACTGCTGAGGTTGGTCACAAGTGTTAAAATAGAAATTACAAAGACTAGGTAAAAAGACTCCATGGGGATAGCTGAGTAATGTGGTAGTTCTATTTTAACTTTTTTGAGAAACCTCTTGCATTAGTTACTTTCCTGTTGCTGTGAAAAACAAAAAAACAAAACAAAACAAAAAAACCCACCATGACCAAGGCAACTTATAGATGGAAGAGTTTATTGGGCTTATGGTTCCGGAGGGGCAAGAATCTATCATGGTGGGGGAGGCATGGCAGGACACAATCAGAGCAGAAAGCTGAGTATTCACATCTTCAAGCAGGCAAACAAGAAAGAGAGGTGCGGCAAGGCTATGAATTCTCAAACCTACCCCAGTGACCTGCTTCCTCCAACATGACTATACCTCCAAATCTTCCAAAACTGACCAAGTGCTGGAGCCTATGGCAGACACTCTCATTCAAACCAACACACCTCTATGGTGAGTTCCATAATGGCCGTACTAATTCTCACTCCCACCAGCAGTGAATAGGAGTTCCTCTTTCTGCACGTGACTCAGCTCTACCACTCCTGGGTATATACCCAAAGGACTCAGTATCCTACCACAGACATATTTTCACATCAATGCTTACTGCTGCTCTATTCATAGTGGCATGGAAATGCAACCAGCCTAGATGTCCATCAACAGGTGAATGGATGATGAATATGTGATATATATACACATGGAATTTATCCCTCTGTAAAGAAAAATGAAATTTCTAGGAAAATGGATGGACCTGGAAAGTTTAATATTAAGCATGGTGACCCAAACTCAGAAGACAAAAGCTGCATGATCCCTCCCATATGGGGATGCTAGCTTGTGATCTGTGTATGTGTGCGTGTAAATGAGTATAAATGTAAGCAAAGCATGAAAAACTAGAAAGGAGACCAAAAGTTGCCCATAAGAGCTACTGAGATGGGGTTTGGACAAAGAACACATGTGACATGAAGGCAGAGAGGAAAAGGAGGGACCAGGGGAAGAGAGGGTTAATGAGATGACCGGGGAGGAGAATCTACGGAAACATGTTCTTTAAAAATGCCCTGATGATATCTAATGAGTTGTTTCCTAATTTAAAAATCAAAATATAAAAATAGTAATACTAGGCTGGAAAGATGGCCTAGGGGTTAAGAGTACCAACTGCTCTTGCAGAGGACCTGGGTTCAATCCCCAGCACTCACATGGCGGCTGAGAACCGTCTTTTACTCCAGTGCCAGGGGAATCCGACACCCTCTTCTAACCTCCATGGCATTGCATGACATGGGTGCACAGACCTACACGCATACAGTGTATTCATACACATAAAAAAATAAATAAAAATAGTAATATAATAAAGATAAGGCTCCATGAGAAAACAGAGTCCTGCCTTTGTATTTAAGATCACACATTGCCTTAAATATTTATGTTTTAAGCATCTTAAAGGCTAACAACAGAACCATTTCTTTTCTTCAGTCTTTAGAATATTGATAGTCAATATAATAAATGAAAATGTAAAAGCTTTGAAACATTAATCTTCAGTATCAATTATCTCTTCTAGGAGAAACTCAGTAATCATGGATAATAAATAATTTAAAATAAAAATACATAATACCCACCAAATGCAAAGGTCCAAATTAATCTTCCCCGTTGGTCTAAGTCATAAAGTCAAAAACCTCAAAAGTACTTTATCCCTGCATATTTTGGGGAGCATAATTCTTTCACTAACACTCTGAAAATTTCTAAAAGGAAAACATAACACAGCAGAATCATTAACAACAGTCAGAAAAAATTTCCAACTGATGTTTCATAGAACTGAAGGATACAGGGCATGAAATATGTCCTAATCAAGTGGGCATAAAAGGGCCAAAAGGGTAAAAACCAAATCAGGAGCCTAATTTCTGTGGCAATTAGAAAAAGTGATATGAAACTCACAGAAAACTGCAACTAAATCATGAATATAAAGAAAAGGCTCATACCACTGGAGGCTCCAAGTTAGGAGAAGTTGATTTGTCCAGTCCCACAAACTGGGACTAGAAAAATGGTTCAGTGGTTAAGAGCACTGGCTGCACTTTCAGAGAACCGAGGTACATTTCTCAGCACCTAACTCCAATTCCAGGGGATCTGATACCCTCTTCTGGTCTCCACAGACATTGCATACATGGGTGTACTTACATATATGTAGGCAAAGCACTCATATAAAACACATAAAATAAAAAGAAATAAATTTTAAAAAGAAGCAAGGGGGATGAAGAGATTGCTCAGTGGTTAAGAGCACTGGCTGCTCTTGCATAGGACCTAGGCCTGAATCCCAGTACCCACATGGTGGCTAACAACTGTTCGTAACTACAGTTCCAGGGGATCCATGCCTTCTTCCATCCTCTGTGGGCACTGTATGACGGGTATGTTTACATATATGCAGGCAATACATTCACACGCATAAAATAAAAAATAATAAAGTATTTTAAAAAGGAACAAGCAAACAAAACCCCCACAGGGTAAAACATGTCTGTTAGATTCTCAGTCTGCCCGTCCTGTGACAGCTTCATCTCATATTAAGAGCTAGTTTGGTGTAGTGAAGAATCAGAGGAAAGCTCACTTACAAAAGAAGAACCCGGGCTGTGGGGATAGCGCAGCCGTTAAAGGCTGAGGCTAAGAACCACAAAAAACAAAAGAAGAACCCTCCCAGAAGTCCTCAACAAACCTTCCCTGGAACATCTGTGACTCGAACAGAACCCTGTGACCATTCCCAAAGTAACCATAGTGCAGGAACCTGCATCTCAAGTGAAGCACACTGGTATTCACTCTAGGAAGCAGGTAGTTCTATGCCCTAAACCATAGAGGCTGCATGCTGACAGGACAGAAAGCTAAACAGGCAGTAGATGCTGTATGCAATCTGCACTGCACCACAATGGAAGACGAATGCCAACCCAGCTTTTCTGGACCGAAATTATACATCACCTATTGGCCTAAGTTTTCTGAATGAATTATTAACCCAGAAGAGGGATTCCTGGAAAATGATTGTTCAAGTCTGGCTTATACACTCTCGTGATTTACACAGCAATGTGGTTTCATTATAGAATTATTCATTATACTAAGCTAAAATACACTTAGTTAAAACTTCAGTGAACCTACTTGTGACTTGCTCTCTTCTTTTCTGTTAGCATTGAGTTATTTGGGGACAGGTAGCAGAATTCCTTTGAACTCTTCTCAAGCACATCCCCAAGTTCTTCAGCCTCAGTGTTACCAGAACTTTTGGACAAGTCCTATGTTTGGTGCCACATGTTGCCAAAGAAAATAGAGGAGTACCTTCTCAGGTTTTTAGTCTTGTTAATAAAAGAATTTCAGAACAGATTCAAAGGGAAGCTTGAGTTTTATTGAAATTTTATTAGAGTTTAAAGGAAAAACAACAGGATAGGGAAGCTGAAAATATTGGCAGCTGCCAAAAAAAAAATCTAGTTGGAGAATCTAGTTGAGTCAGACCACCATGCTCAGCAGGCAGCCACATGGAAGGCAAGCAGCTGAGCAATGGCAAGGGGTGGGAAAGCTTCAGAGCGAAAATGGGAATGAGAAAAAATGGCCCTGACTTTGGCCAGTGTCTGAAAGAAAGAATAAAAAGCAAAAGCTATGCTTTCCTGAGTACTTGAGAAAAGTGGGCAGCTTACCCAGCCAAATGCCTATGGCCCAAAAGCCAGTGCAGTGACTGCTGCCTCTCTGGGAAAGAAAAGAATATTATTTCATCAAAGTGCTAATTATTCCTCCTACCACTTCAGGGTTTATGGTGAACTAGCCTTCCTGTGGGTGGTCTCTCCCAGGTGACTGACAGGTCCAAGAGGGAAGATTAACACTTAAACTTTCAGTAGCCTGGAATCAAGTCTCCACACAAAACCAATGGTAGATTTGATTCTTTTGACCAAGAGAAAATGGTTTTCCCTTAATGGGCCTCCAAAGAGCTCTGATGAAGACTACTGTTACATTTTCCTCCTCAAGACTGAAGAACCTAAAAGCACTTTGGAAGTGCATTCAGATTGGAAAATAGATGTAACACAATTTGACCATTAAAATCTAGAATTCCAGTACAAAAGCTGTTTACCAATGTAATCAGTGTCTGGACAGGAGTTTTAGTCTCACGGTCCTGCACAGCCTCTAGGCAGGGATGCTCAGTTGCGGTGAGATAAGAAACCAGAGCTCTTTTTCCCATTTCTGGCCAGAGACATTTCTTGGACTACTACTCCAAGGTCCCTCTACCAGAAGCT
Organism: Rhizomys pruinosus; assembly: GCA_009823505.1. NCBI lineage: Eukaryota > Metazoa > Chordata > Mammalia > Rodentia > Spalacidae > Rhizomys > Rhizomys pruinosus. The sequence goes on along the minus strand of VZQC01000181.1, from coordinate 2,425,595 downwards.
GTCTGTCTCCTGTTCTCATCATCAACAGCATTGCATACTTTCAGTTGTAAACAACTAAATTAGCCAAGAGCCTAGTAAAATTTCCATTTAACAGGTGACCCACTTAGAACACCTCACATACTATCATCCTAGGTTCTTTCTGAATTGCCTACAGTGGCCACACTAAACTATCAGCCTATAAAAATCAAGTTTTGATTCTTTAACTTTTATGCATGTGCATATTTCTTTTTTTTAATTTTTTTAATTAATTTTATTTATTTACGTATGTGTATGAATGTACTGTGTGCATGCAAGTTTGTGCACCTGTGTCGTGCAATGCCGCGGAGGTCAGAAGAGGGTGTCAGATTCCCCTGGAACTGGAGTTCTCCTGGAATTGGAGTTTCAGACGGTTCTCGGCTGCCATGTGGGTGCTGGGGATCGAACCCGGGTCCTCTGTAAGAGCGGTCGGTGCTCTTAACCGCTAGGCCATCTCTCCAGCCCCACATGTGCATATTTCAAATAGGTGGGCTATTAGGATGACCTCAAATCATACTGTTTTGTAGTCATTCTAATCTATGTATAGTTAAGATTGCATAAATGTCAGTATTTAAACTGCTTTAAGTTGTTTTAAGTTGAAATTATCAAAGAAATTGAATATTAATCTGCTACACTATTTTACCCCTCTACTTAAATTCTACACAAGGTGCCTTTCTTCTTTATTGCTGAGGAAACGTCACTTGATCTTTCAAAACTTATTGGTAACATCAAAAGAAGAAAAGCTAAAAAGAGGGCTTGAAATGTTAAAACAGTCAGTACTAAGTTTAGTAATCATGCCATGATTCAATAAGTAATGATTCTACCTTCCTGACGTAGGTATCATAGGGGAGGAATACTTTCTTCTTAAACAAATAATTTACACTTATAGGACTTTAAAAAGCAATTATTTAAAAATCAAAGAAAACTGAATATTCTTGTTTACATTTTTTAAATAGCATTTTATTTATTTGTTTTGTTTTGTTTGTTTTTTTTAAGACAAGGTCTCCCTGTAGCTCCCGCTGTCCTGGAACTCACTCTGTAGACCAGGGTGGACTTTAACTCACAGAGATCCACCTGCCTCTGGATTAAAGGAATATGCCACCACACCCAGCTACAATTTTTATAAATTAAGGCATTTACATGAGATGAGAACAAACACCTCATGGAAATACCCAGGAGCATCCCACAATGTCTCCTTGATTCACAGTGCAGCTCATTAGTAATACAGACTATTTGAGCTCCAAGAAACACAAGAACCAACATAGCAAACTGGTGAGGCTAGCATATGCCACTCCATGAAGCTGCTGAACAGCTCCTATCTCTTTACCAACCTGAGGAACAGGGAACAGTGCTCTGAACTGCTGAGCCATCTCTCCACCCCACCTTCCTTGTTTGAATATGGAAGCTCTGACACTGTTTCTTTCTACCCACCTTTACTTTCTAAGAGATAGTCAGTTCTCTTTAGCAATCAGTGTCCTCCTGTTTTCTTCCTTCTACCTCTTCTGGATTATCTCCTTGATGGAAGAAGAGTGCTGCCTTCTGGAATAAGCAGCCTTCCTTCCTTCCAAGCCTCCCTTACACTCCTTTGAGTGGCTCACTTTCCAAAGATCACCATGGTGAGTCCCTCCTGGACAATAGAAAAATGGTTCCATAATGCATTCCTCAGAATGATGGCCACAAGAGGTAAGAGCAAAAGTGATTTCATTGGCACATCATTCTTGCAAATGTTACAGCATAGTTCATTTCATTTTGACCTTTTCCTAACTCAGTATGGCTAGAGGCAGGTAGTTTGTTTCATAATTGAGAAATTTTATAAATGAGAGAACTAGAGCAATAAAAAAAAAAACTAGAATCAACATGCCAAAGCCCAGGCCTCTACCAGGCAACAATTTGTTACCCTGCTTTGGTGAAGTTGGTTTCGGAGAGGTGTTAGTGGAATACACTCTAATTAAATCAATAGGCACTTGAGGGGTAACCAATTAGCACTTGCAGGCATTTGCATTTTTAAGAGAGTATGTTCTGTAAGTCCTGTAGTTTTAATTTCAGATACTATAGTGAAACTGTAAGTTACATAAAACATGTTTTTAAAAGAATGTCACAGAATCTTGAGCCAAGATATATCTAAGCTATACAGATAGCTTCTAAACAATCTAATGTGAGAGAGAAAATTTATAGGACTCTGCCAAGTAATACAACTTGTGGCTAAAGGCATACTATAAGGTGAACGTAGTCATTGATTCTTTTTCTCAATTACATTTTAGCTCCATGTAAAGCACTACTGTAATCTCAAATGTTATTGGTTTTCTTTTTGTACTTTGTACCTGAAATTTTGCTCACATTTCTGTTTATTCTTGGTTGTACTGAAATGAGAGGCCAAATTAATAGCACCATCAGGCTTGATGATTGCCTCACTTTCTGACTTCTGATGAAATTCTTGCCTCACACAACACCACAAACAGTGCCCCCCAGATGCCTCTGTGTAGAGATGCTACCCCTGCCTCTGATGCACAATATATTTGCCAACCAACTAAACCGCAGAAAGCACTAGGGGGAACATATATGACATGGCCACCATCAGGACCACTTTAGTAAACTACTATCCCCAGCACCATTTGTCTTTGCCAGAGTTAAGATCACAAAGGCATTGATTCCAAAGTGCTCTTTAGGGGTTGGTACATGACCACAAACAGACTCCTAATGAAATATTTAAAGGAGGTAACATAGTTTCTTAGAACAAAAAGCTGGAGAATTAGAGATACTCAATTCTATCAACTCTATGATGACTAAAGCAAAGATGTTTATTAAAAATTATTTTTTAACTAATTTTAAGAAATCTAGGTGGTAAAAATAATTTTTAAAACCACCCCAGTCGTAAACAAGCATGCAACACATTTGAGAAAACAAAACTAACTCTTAAGAGGGTAAGATATATAATAAAATTCTAAAAATTCTGAGATGCTAATGGCAAATATTAATGCTCATATCAAAGTATTAATTTCTATAAAATTATAGAGCACCATGAATCACTTAGGATTGAGAAGATCTGTATAAATTGACTAGGCAAAAATGCAGTTTGACCTGGCTTTTGAAAGATCAATAAAATCTGAGCAGCAGTCACAAGCACATTTTTTGTATGTATAGAAAACATTATTTTTTTCATTGCATTTTCACTCACAACTTCTCAACCTTCCCCATGACACTCTGGGAAAGAGACCACTTATTACTCATTTTATCAGGAAGAAAACTGAAGTTCTGGGTATTTGAATGGTTTATGTTATGATCTCAATGTGTTTATTCATTATTCATTGATTTCATTTCATTAATTCTACAATTATTTGAATAGCTAGGAAGGGCCAGGCACATAGCATAGGTATGTTATGTAGACACATAGCAGAGGAAATAGAATTCTTATAATACAGTGAAACTGAATCCCAGATAGCCAAGAACAGGGAGAGGATCAAGGACACACCAGACAGACCATTAAGAGGAACCGATAACTGCACGTGTATAAGAAAGATGTATTGGCCTAATAATTGCTGAGGTTTAAGATGGTTGAAACAGCTCTGGTGCACTATGGGGTCTCTGAAGAGAACATATGTCTGTGAGGTTTGGATTGATTTAGTGCAGTTGTCCTTTGGTATCTACAGGGACTTGGTTCTAGGATCCCATTCCAACACAAAGATGCTTAGTTCCCCAATGTACAAGAATTGTCATATACCTATGCTCCTCCATTGTGGCTATATAACTTAGCATATGTAAAATAGTGTAAATTTTATATAAATAGTTGCTATGTTGTATTGTTTATGGAATAATGATGGAGGGGAAAGCCAACACACTTTGGAGAACAAGCACAGCCATCCAAGGCTTACAGCTTATACTGGTGGAACAAATGTTGGAGAGAGACTGAGGACCTGTGAGATGGAGGAAGTGGCTTCAGCAAGGTATGCTTACACTCCATTTTGTCTGTATGGATTCAGTGAAGTGCTCAACATAGGACAAATTCAAGCAACTTCCTGGAGGTTTTTTTTTTTTCTGTTAGTTTCTTAGCCATAGTTAGTTGAAGCCAAAGATGTTGGATCTGTGACTTCAGAATGCAAATAACATATGCTAGAAGAGATATGTTTTAAGCAACTCCTTTGGAATAATGAAATTTAAATCTACATTAATAGTTTTATATTAATTATAACTGTATCTAACACTGATGACATTTTGTTTACTAAACATTTTAGCTTTAAATTGTGGCTAGATTATTTATCATATCTAATATAGTGTAACTTAGAAAAATCTCTATTTTCATTTTAGCTCCAATTACCCAAGAGAGAGCTAAGGGACAAAGAAAGGGGTTAAGCTTTAAAAGGCAAAGAGGTAAAATAGTCAAGAAATGAGCTAACGTTCAGAATCCAAGTTCTTAGCCAATGTGCTAGCACATTTGAGGGCTAAGAAGCAGATTAAACATAAAGGATAAATTCCTTATCAGTTACCATACTGTTAGCCTGAGATTTTATTACATTAACTCTCATAACTATGGAAATACAAAGGGGAGAATAAAATATATGAAACAGAATAAAAGAAAAAATTAACTGTCTACTAAAGCTTTAACTTAACTGTTAAATTCAAGCCTTAAAGACTAGGAAGACACCCTACTGACAGACAGAAAAGAAAGCATCAGGAAGTCTTCTGGAAGAAGTCAGCCTGCAACAGCAGATTTGACCTGCATTAGCTGTTATCTGGCTTCTAGGGAGGAAATGCAAAATTGGACTCAGGAAAGAATCAGACACAGACAATAGAGTTCTAGAAACCCTTCCTGGCTCAGATATTTTCAGGAAGATGAAAAGGTTAGGACATATGAGTATTATACTTTTAGGTCTAGGATTCTATAATTTCATAATTCTATAAGCCAAAAGTCATCTTGAAAAGTTGGAAATAGCATTTTTTAAATATTTGCTTACTTTATGAATATGAATGTTTTGCCTGCACATTTGTAAGTGCATCATATGTGTGCAATGCTATGGAGAATAGAAGAAGGTGTCTGATCTCCTGGAACTGGAATTATGGAAGTTTTTAGCCTTCATGTATGTACTGTGAACTGAACCCATTTCCTCTGCAAGAACAGACAATGCTCTTAACTTATGAGCCATCTCTCCAGGCTGAGATAGATTTTTTTTTTACCAAGGCATTGCTTTCCTTCTTTAAAGTTCTTGCATTTCTTTCTGAAGTGCTACTCAAACCTCCTCCACATACATCCATAATTTCAAGACCTATAAGCCAACGTAAAGCTCTTAGAACCAATAAACAAAAACACCGTATCATGTTTAAGAATATTACTGGATTTAAAATAAATGTTTTACTTTGAGATATGGAAGTACTATTTATAAAATAAGCTCTCAAAAATAATTCAGTGACTGGGGCAATAGCCTGTGTAATGTTGAGAGTCTCTTGAACTACCCTGGCCAACAACTCAAAGGGAGGTTTCTCCTGACTAGCACTGTTTCCTGTTATGTAGCCTTCAGTTATACACGTGGGCTCATGTAGAGATATTGTCTGTGTAATTTTTCAATAGGATTTTGGACTAATATGACTGCCTATGTTTTTTTACACTAGCTAGGCATTATTTAATATTGAAGGTAAGATCCTATTGTTGAAAGCAAGCCATACTTCACACACAAGATTTGGAGCAACAGAGCTGGAATTGACCTAGAAGACATTTCCCCTGAAGACTAGCTCTCATAGGTTTGGAGAGCACTGTGCAAGCTGCTAAGGAATAATATCAATTGGTGGTCCAACCCCAGCTTTAAGGCCTAATAACCACAACAATGATGGCACAGCAAGTTATGTTGGGGCAGTAGTGGCACTTTTATCTTGGGGGTAATCAACAGCTACCTAATTGGACTTAAATCCCACTCAATGGGAAGAAATTCATATAAACATAGCCAAATATACATGGCTGGAAGGTCACAGATCTTAGAGAAAATCTGAAGGCTGTCACATCCCTAGACAAATGTAATTTCTTACTATGTACAAAATAGGGATATTTTATTTACAGACAAGTATCCTGGTCACCACTGATCAAGGAAACTTCTTTGCCAACAGAGATTATTACAAAGTTCCATGACTGGTCACACACAGAAATTAACTGTGAATTGCCCATTCCTAAGTGGCACATATAAAAAAAACCTGAAAGATGCAGGACAGTTATAGCAGAATACATGATCTGGGATGGGGGGGGGGTGGGGGGGAAGGGAAAGGGAAATATGTCTGATCTGAATTGGAAAATGATGTACGAAATGCACAAACCATCAATAAAAATTAAATTAAAAAAATGCATCCTTTATACCTAAGGTTCATGAAACATAGAACAAGGGGTAAAGAGAGAACTAATGCATCTGTCAAGTCATAACAATGAAGCTCCCTCATGCAACAGAGGCCCAGTAACATAAAAGGACACAAAATGGCCAAAATGCAGAGAATAAGAGTCTACAGAGTATGGGTCCTTGAACAGGATTCCTCTATTGAACTCCACCCAGGGCTCAGGGACCACTGCGGAAGAGGGGATAGACAGACTAAAAGAGCTAAGGAGGAGGTGCATGACAATATGGAAATAGAATCCTACAGGCTTCTGGGACCTTACTCATATGAACCTACAGAAATGGTGTCAGCATGCATAAGACCAATGCAAACCCAGCACAGAACTATGGAAATGGGCAGCAGGCCCCAATCTCAGCTGAAGAACCATTGGCAGCTGATTACCGCTGTGTGAGGAAGAGCTGATCTTATAAGGGAGGGACTCTAGACAGGCTGGCTAGACCCCAGTGGATGAACTTGCACTGAGGGATGTCTGGGAACATTAACTTGACTTGATAGGTCTTAACACAAATGAAAGAATGCATGAGATGCACTGGTAGATCTATGGGAGGGAGCTGATGGAGGAGGGGGTAAAAAGATGATTAAGATGTTCTGCATGAAGTACACAAAATTTCAGTAAAAAAATTACAAAAAATAATTCAGGATCTTAAAATAATACTTTAATACAGCATTTCTACTCCCCCCCAAAAAGCACAGTATACTTATGTACTGTTCAGATACACTAAATTTACAACACAACACCACTGTCAGTCATTAACCTTTCAGTCAGTGAAGAGGAAGATGACAAGTCTAAAAACAAAGTTTTATAAATGCAAAGAATTTCCTTTGGCTTTTCTTAGAAAACCCAGAACTGACAGATTTGCATATGTAAACTCTCTACTCTCAGTGTCTGATTCTGTGAGTTATATTAAAAATACAACATAAAATACTTTCAAATGAAATAGAACCAAACACTAAATCATGACCTTTGAGAAGTGTCTCCTTTGAGCTGGTGTCTAGGTAACTGTGGCGTCCACTAGAGGGCAACAGAGTGTTCTCAGAAGCACTGGTTTGAGAATGAATCTCTTTTTATGTCACTGTTTCACACATTGTGTAAACCAGTCTCTAGTTGAAAGCCATAGTAGATCCCTATGTATGTTACCAGACAACGCATTTTCATAAAAGCTTTCTCCTTTTACATTTAGTCACATTGGGATTTTCATTTCTCACATAATAATATAATAATTCAAGCATTTTGTCATATTAATCAAGTACCTTCTTATAAAACTATTTTGAACAACTTAATAACTATCAAAGTCAATAACTTTTGTTTAAGAACTGTTAAAATATATAGTAAAATCATTTCTTTGATGTTTTAATACTTAAAATTAAAAATTTGCTCTTCAATCAAAGCACACAAGTAAAGATATAGTAATAATATTCCTATGATATTAAGACAAAAACTGACATTGAATACATAGTACTATAGTTGCAACTTTATATAATTTGCCTATATAGTTTCTACATTAACCCTGAAAAACCTAACATTATACTCACTGAACTAATATCTGAACCTGAGATTAATGAAGATGAAAAAAACTTGCTGGAACAAATACAACTCCCAGGAGATAGTGCCAAGCTCTTAGTGAGATGTGTGAGTAGTGGATATCACCTGTGATCCAAGGCTCAAGTTACAGTTTCAGAAGTCAACAGGAACCCTGGAATCTTTCAGCCCCTCTGATAGTTGAAACTTGGGCAAACACAAAGGCACGTTCCCATGTCAGTGAACTACACATCAAAGTTTTACTTTTTAATATTTTAATAAGACCATGGCAACAAATCAATTTCCATAAAACATATATTGTTATATTTCCATATTCCTTTATAGTTGTCTTCTTCAATCATGCTGAAAACTAAGAAACTAATTCACCATATTAATAATAGTTTGAAAAGTTGAATATTCAGTAATAAGATCATAGGTACTAGCAAACTGAGTAAATGCTATTATACCACCTCTGATTACATATCAAATCATTCAATCACTAGTTTGAGCCTTTATTGAACTGAAAATGGGTGAGTTTCATCTAAATTAATGGCCTCAGTTGTCCCTGCTTTGGTATTCTAAGTTCTGTCTTTTCTGTTTTATCTTTTGCTGCTTGGCGATCAACAGGTCCTTGCTGCCACTTCCTACCTGCAGTTAGTGTTTCCCAGGAACAGAGTCTTACTATGCAGCTTTAGCACAATGATAATGTGCATCCATCCATGGATGTGCCTACTGTCTATCCACATTCTATCTCTGGGAGAATACTAAGTAACCAATTTACAAATAAGCAAACTTTTCTGTATGCTCAATTCTGCCTCAAATGATCTTGAGAGGGTTTGATATGCCACTAGATATTCATAAAGCATCATTTGAAATTTCTGTGTACTCTAAACTGACTATCAAGTAAGTAAATGAAGTTTGTTGGAGCTGTTTCCACACTAGACATAGGAACCATAAGGAAAGCCCATGATTGCAAAGGGAACACCAGGAACAAAAAATGCAATAATAATGCTCTCTTTTTCACATACATTTTTTAACCAAATGAAGAAATGGGAGAATGATTTCATCTGAGTATAGCAAAAGTACAAATTCTTGCCAACCATCCAGAAAAATATTGGTTAGGCTTCACGGAGAAGCATCAGAACATAGTAAGAGAATGGGAGAAGTTGTACCAATGCATATGGATCATCTGCTAGGAGTTTATATAATTATTTCCTTATATCACATTATTTAATAATGGTGGTAGATAGGTCCCATTAAGAAACAAGCTATGTAGATCATGGTTTTTAAAAAGGCATTGCAGAGAACATTGGAAATAATGCTGCAAAATAGAGTTCTGTTGGAAATTGTTTCCCTGGGCACTGCACATGCCCTTACTGAAATGAGGTTTTGGATAAGGCTGGGGTGAGCCATTATCTTCTGGACCTTTGATTTGACACTTCTCAAAATTTTGTTATAATATTCTTAGGTAGAATGTGGGGAAGGACCTTCCTTCTTCGTTAATAAACAAAAGTATCTAGACTATCTCAAAGGAAGATGGCGGTCCTAGGGAAGAAGGAGGAAGTAAAATGGGAACAGACAAGTGAATGTCCTTTAGTGTTACATGGGAAAAAAATCATATCATTCTCTTTAGCCCTCCATGGCAGCTCAAGCTCTTAGCGCAGCACTCTGGAGGCTGAGATAAGAATTACTGTGAGTTCAGGGCTGAGCACCTGACAAGCTAGAATGAGACCCTGTCTCTAGAAACAACAAGAAAGCAGAGTGAGCTACAGAGCAAGGGTTTCGTTCTCACTCTCACTTTAAATATGTTACTGGATCCTATTAACACAAGGGACAGAAGAGAGATAAAGGATCTTCTAGTCCCTGCCTTCTGGCAGCTGACAATCTATTGGAGGTAAGTCCCCTTTAAATTAAGCCAAATTTAATGCCAATAGAAAATATGAAACACAAATATATTGTATGCCTACAAAGATTAATGTGACTGTGAACAATTAGAAAGATCTTATAGGAGAAAAAAAATGAAAATTTTACCTGAGTTCAACTAATCACTTATTCACACTACAGGACACACAGGACTGTACACAAACACACACACACACACACACACACACACACACACACACACACCACACCACACCCTGAGGCTGCAGAAGAAAAACAATACAGAGAAACATAAATTAGCTTGTTACACACAGTGCTAAGGATGTACAGAAGAATCTTCAGAAGCAGTTTGTTTTCAAAGGACAACACAGAGTTCATATTACAGTATGTCTCAGTGGCCATCATCCAGGGTATTGCCACTGAATAGTTTACTTTTACACCTTTTCAAAGCAGTATGTGAAGAAAAATTCCATTAAACCAGCACAGTTGTGATAGATTGTTCCCAAGTAAGTGACGGATCTTTCTGAAATACTCAATGTAATACTTTTTAATTTTTTGGTATAACAATGAAAATAAGACAATTGAGTGATACAGTTTATTGTTTACTTTGAGAAAAAAATCTCCACTGTAATTCTTCAAGTCATTTTTCTGTATTGGACTCTGCTGTGAAACATGAAACGCATTCAAACCTCAGGTGTTAAGATGAATATTTAGCAACTGTTGGAAATAAACCCAAGAGCCAGCAGCAACAAGAACTCCAACAGCCGCAGTGGCTGACACTAATTTATTGAGATATATTGGGACGTTTTGAGAATGAAGTATTTGCTAATGAGGCCACATCAAACAAGTACCCAAACTTTAACAAACTTTATTCAAACATCTGATGAAGGACTTTGATTTATGAGCTGTCCAGGTGAAATCCTAACAGATGGTATCTTTTAATAATAATTGACACAGGAGTTCAGTGTCTTGAAAATAAAACATGCAGCTCACTAAAGGAAAACAAAGAACATTTTTAGAGTCCTCTACCTTATCTTTGTCTTCAACAACATCTGCCAAAACATCATCTGGATCCAGGATTCCTCCATCTGTGTATTCTAAGTGATGAATCTTCACCCAGTATCCAGGACCCTGTAGAGAAGTAAGTTTGATGTCTCAATCTTTTTCTACACAAGTGAGATGCATTTTAAGAGAAATACTTCAACTCAATAAAAATATGAATATGGGGCTGGAGGGATGGCCTAGCGGTTAAGAGTGCCGACCGCTCTTGCAGAGGACCCGGGTTCGATCCCCAGCACCCACATGGCGGCTGAGAACTGTCTGAAACTCCAATTCCAGGAGAACTCCAGTTCCAGGGGAATCCGAAACCCTCTTCTGACCTCCGCGGCATTGCACAACATGGGTGCACAGACCTACATGCAGACAGTACATTCATACACATAAAAAATAAATAAATAAATAAATAAATAAATAAAATGTTTAAAAAATATGAATATGGTATACTAATAACACTAAAAAGACCTTTGTCTTCTTTGGGCATTTTTAACCTGTTTGAATCAAGTAATACTCATTTCATAAATTTTCCTAGAAGATAAATTACAACTCAAAAATAAATTGCTCCATCAACTTGAAAAGTGTGCTTTAAATTAGGTAATGCTAGGAATATTATAAAGAAGAATAATCATAAATGTACTTTTTCAATGATGGATAGTTAAAATTGTAAGAGAAAACCCCAAAGCAGAAATGTGTGGCTCTAATACCAGCCACTTCAGAACATTCTAGTGGAATAGGGGTAGCACCAACTGCTTTGTCTTTCAACTCTCCATACTCAGTATGCATCCTCAACTGTGGGATTTTGCAGTGGGCCATGGGCCAGAGAGCTTTATCTCTACTCTCCATTTCTCAAAGCATGGTGGTCACTGGGTTACTGTGCTCAGACTTGAACCGGGAACTCTCTAAATTGACCTTATGCTTTAAGGAATTTCTAACTATTCTTGTTTACCTTTTTAATGCTTGGTTTAAAAATGCTACTTAGTCTGACCTTAAATCATTGATATAATTTTCAACTGCATATACTATGTACTACCCATTTCCAGGAAAAACATGACAATGAAGAACTATGAAAGTGTGACCAGATATGAACCAATGAATGGAGTAAAGAAAGGCATCAGTACAGATTTTACAAAACATCCAAGCTATAACCAACTTAGTTCTTTCATTCTTAGTTTTACAAACTAAGAAAGTATTGGGCTATGAAGTACTCAGTTTCCAATAAAGGACCAGATACCAGTTTATAGAAAGATAGAAAGCAGTGGAATTCTTAGGGTAAAGCTTTAAGCCTTATCACATGAGTCTTTATTAAGAATAAGAACTAGGGGCTGGAGAGATGGCTCAATGGTTAAGAGCGCTGACTGCTCTTGCAACGGAGGAGACAGGTATGGAAGCATTGCTGTGGGCTGGAGAGATGGCCTTGTGGTTAAGAGTGCCGACTGCTCTTGCAGAGGACCCGGGTTCAATTCCCAGCACCCACATGGCGGCTGAGAGCCATCTTTAACTCCAGTGCCAGGAATCCGATGCCCTCTTCTGACCTCCGAGGCATTGCACAACACAGGTGCCCAAACCTACATGCAGACAGTACACTCATACACATAAATAAATGAATAAATAAATAAATTTTTTAAAAGAATAAGAACTAATATAACCCACAGAATACAATTGTGATTTTACAAAAGCTAAAGGAAATGATTGCCATACAGCCTTCCTTTGACCCCTGATAAAGAGGAAGGGCCTGCTATTAGATAATACTTACTTGAGGCATCTGAATGTGTATGTGGCCCAACTACAAAATTTCTCAGTAATGCAACTGGACACAATGATAGCCTTGAAAAATCTGAAGGAATTCTAGGCTAAGGTTTATATACTTCAAATTTAAGTTTTCTGCAGAGTATCTAAAGAGAAATTCCAAGAAGAATAAGAGTTTTCATTTGCTTCTAATACTAAGATTATAGCTGGAAACACTAGTGACTTATTAGGAGAACGTTAATGCCTACCTCTATGGACCAAATGAAAGGCCAGAAATGGGAGCAGTAAAAACACAATTATATAAACACACCCATCTCTCAGATCTTATAACCAGAGATCTTTGCCAAAGCAAAGCAATTGTGCTAGAAAAGATGAGCTAAGTAGACAAAGCAAGATTCCAAACAGGGAGGACTCGGGTTTACAAACAGCATGTGAAACACTGACTACATCAGCTCCCTAGAAATCTTTGAGTTAAAATCTTGTGATGCAGCCACACCACAAGCAACATGTTTCTCCTCATCACCCTACACGTTAGAATAATACATTTTCCCTGTAAAAAAGTGGCTGCTAATGAAAGAAGTCCAAGTTAGTTTGACTTTTATCATATTACAGTCCTATAGATAAACTGTCGATTTAACTGTATTTATTAAAGTGATATGTTTCTAAAGAGTTCTCTTTAAATGTAAGCATTTAAAAGAAGATACCACTAAGTTGATGGATTTTTCTTATTCTCAGTTTATAAAAGCAGACTGTATCACTTAAAATATGAGGTAAGCAACTACCCTTAAAAACTCCAATGTAAATTAATGTCCATGTCACTTCCTGACTAGAGGTAGAAACAGAGGGAGAAGAAAATGCAAGTAATTTCTGGTTGATTAAAAGAAGAAAAATTCAGGGGGCTGGAGAGATGGCCTAGCAGTTAAGAGCGCCGACCGCTCTTGCAGAGGACCCGGGTTTGATCCCCAGCACCCACATGGCGGCCGAAAACCGTCTGAAACTCCAATTCCAGGATAACTCCAGCTCCAGGGGAATCCGAGACCCTCTTCTGACCTCTGCGGCATTGCACGACACGGGTGCACAGACCTGCATGCAGACAGTACATTCATACACATACGGAAATAAATAAAATTAAATTTAAAAAAAGAAGAAAAATTCAACAGCAACAAAGACACCATGAAATAGTCTTTCTCATCATTATAACAAAAGTGGCTGACAAAGGGAAGAAAAAAAAGTCACATGGGATCTAAAACATTCAGATAACAACACAGGGCCAAGATTCTGTTCTCTAGTTGATACAAAACAGCATAGAGCTAAATAAAGTTTTTATTTAAAGGAGTTTGACAAATTTTGAGTCACATTTGACCCAAATAAGTAAATTATAAGATACTTTAAATTTTTTGATCTTTTCGAGATACTTTAATTTTAATGAAACTAAGAAATTTTAGATTCCTATTTTAAGCTGATTCTGTCATTTTATACACATACAAAAGAAGAAAAGTAAGGTTGGTCAAGTTTCTCAGAAGATAAAATCTGAGTTCAGTCCCCAGAACCCATGGTGGAGGGAGAGGAGAGAAGAGACTCCCCAAAGTTGTCTTCAGACCTCCCCAAGTGAGCCATGGTGCATGCTCTCTCACACATGCATATCACAAACACACACAAAAGTAATCATAATCATAAAAAAAATGAAAATAAATTTTAAAATAAGAAAAGAGTAGGCTCATGATAGTCACATATCTAACTTGGAACAAAAAAAGACAGGCTCAGGAACAGCAGTCTCTGACTTAATATTTTATATATTGAAGATAGAAAAATCAATAAACAAGAATGTACCAACTGTGGTTCTGTCCCTGTGGTATCTGTCTAGGGTGCCATAGATCACTTTAAGAATATGCATTCAATATTAGAAGCCTACATCCATCATAAGATCATAAATTTATCCTGACTCTTTTATGCATGTAAAAATTTCAACTATTACATTGCAGTCAACATTTTGCATTTCATTTACTTGGCTTTATTACCATAAGAAATAAAACTGATCAAATAAGAAAAGATGTTCACATATGTGTCTTGGTTCACACAGTTAATCCCTTGGATTGCTTTATTGTATTTTTTCATGATCAGGACATTTAGTTTACCTTTATGGAGTACATATAACTGTAATGCACATAGCTATTTTTTGAAAATATCTGTACATGTGCTTGCTTTGCTATTCAATAAGTCATTATCTATACTCTAAGGACCATTAAAGTATTATAAAATAACATATATGCTGCATTTACTGCATTATTAACAGCTCTATTTCTAAAGTAATACACACTTAATGTAAACCCTCCTAGAGTTTGAAGCTAGAATAAGCTAGTCTACAGAAATTCATTGCAAAAGGAATATATATATATGCATGTATATATGCATTAAAGGAAGAAGATAATAAAGGGATATTTGTAATGATCAAATGTAAAAAATGTTACAAAGCAATAGTGGTGTTACTACCAAAAAAGAACCTTCCCTCTGGCTAGATGACACAAAATTGACCTATACTATAATCAAGGTATGAGAGATCTATAATGTTCCATCTACAATACTTAAAGGAGTAGACTGGCAAACCACATGCAATAATACCATGGGATTATGCCAATAATCAAAAAGACAAGAGAAACTTGGAGATTTCTAAGCAAATATTTAGATTTTAGGAAGGAAAAAAAAAAGCAACATGCAAACATCCAAATGAGAAAAGCATACAAGCAAGAAGCCAGGGACTAAGGAAGGGCTTCATTCAACACCCGACAGCACCCAGTGCTCAAGTGTGGACCTAGATACTTGAAGGCTTAATATTTTCATTCTTATAAAATCTGTAGAGCAAGAACTTTGGGATTGACACATACAAATGTTCTCTATAATTTCTCTGTTGTACAGTATCACCTTGTAGCATTCTCTTTAAGATGATTTAACGTAAAAATTAAGTTTGCTTCCCAAGTTAATCATATATAGTCACCCAAAACAACATGGGTGAATTTGATGAAATCTGTGCCTTGACTCCACCCTATAGTCATGTATAAGACAACTGTCTTCTGAGACTCATACACTAAAAAAAAGGGGGGGGATACAGAAAGACATGAAACCTTTTCATCAAAACCCTTGCAATTCAAATCTTAAAACAACTACTAGGAAAAGATTTGTTTGTTCCAACAGGACAAACGTCACCAACTTAATGGCTGAGAAAAAAAGATACAGGTTTGCATGAGTAGATGTACCAAAAGTGGCAACGGAAAGGCTGACCCGTCTGAACATTCAAAGGAAGAAAAGCCTCAATGTGCCAAAACATCGAACCCTCTGTGGATCCTACATGTAACAACTAGTTATAATGAGTCCTAATGAAACTTACCTTCTAGGTGCCACAAGGTTCTGATATGAGAGACTTCCTTGCCTTCCCACCCTATAGACAAGGAGAAATATGACAATGATGGAGGTCGCTCCCCCAACTGTAAATTGGAGACAACTATTGTAGAGGATCGAAAGGTTATTCCTGGACAAACTGTCAGCCCATGAAAGGAAGCAGCCAGAATTGACCAGAGTCCAAGTCGGCAGCTCCAGAGAGAGTGGACTTTTTTTGCCTCTCATCCACCTGTGCCCCTTTTCTAAGCCTAGGGAACAACTGCGGAAGAGGGGGCGTGGTAGAATGTAGGGCTGCAATTGGGGTGAATGGTGAAGCTAACAGCAAGTAGTCTGGATACATCATTTGATTAGCTTGATTGAACAAACAGCCTGTCACCCCCCACTGGATGGTGGGGCTGTGGTGTTTGGGCACAAACAGCCTGCAGATAGGTTTTGCATGAAGGATGCTTGTACTCATGGATTATCACTTATACTTAAAAATGAAAAAAAAAAACTGAGGGAAAGATTCAGAACAGTTATGGCAGAGTGCATGACTGGGAGGGGGGGGGGTGGGGGGGGAGGGAAAGGGAGATAAGCCTGAACTGAATTGAGAAAAAATGTATGAAATGCACAAAGCATCAATAAAAACTAATTTAAAAAAAAAAAAGAATACAAGAATAACCACACAATGGAAGTTAAGGGCAAACCAGAATTTTCTTTGTAGAACTTAACTTTACAGATTTGGTGACATGCATCCACAAAATGAGATTTCACTATTTTTATCACCAGAATAAGTAGCAGATAATTTATTTTTATGTTCACTAGAGCTAGGCAGACAGGTGCCAGATGTTTTATATGATTAACCCATCTATCCTCAAACATCCTCATAAAATAATTAGCCATATATTTTACAGATGAGGGAAGCATCACATGAGTAAGTGAACTGACTTATTCAAGATCAAATACTCCATAACCACCAAAGTCAAAATACTTCTTTATACATAGACAATATATGGGTGGTATGCTCAACATATATGTTTGTATGAAAATGTTTAAAAACATTTTTAAAGAATATATTTTTAGGATAATTGTTAAGACACAGTTGCAAAGGACTCAGGTGGAAGAACAGGTCTATCTCTATCCCTACATAACTATGGACATTAATTACATTGGGCCTCAGCTGTTCGATCCTTAATGAGTAAGGAGTGTCAGGGCCTTTTGTACAGTGTACCACATGGAGGTCAAAGTCTGGAGGACACAAGGGGGTACTAATGGACTGTCCCAAATTCTTTGTCTCTGTGTGTCTAGGTAGTGCTTCAAAAATGAGAGAAGTAAGTGAAGAAAGTTTCAAAACATAATTCCTGATAATTAGAATACAGGAATTGGGAATGGGAAACTGTACAAAAGATTGCCTGGGGGCTGGGGGTGAGGAATCGGAAATTAGGTAGAGAATTACAAAAATGTGAATACACAAAAAGATCTTAGCTACTTCTATTATAATCCTTTGGAGTCATTCTCCCCTTCTTCCAAAGGCCAGAAAAAAAAAAAAGAGAGAGGTGTTCTGTAGTGCACTCAGGAAGGATGAGGGGTGGGGCCTGGCTGGAGACTGGGACAGGCCGAGAGCAGGAGCCTCTGAGCATGTAAGTTTCAGAAAATGATCCCAGGCAGCACTGATGCCTGACAGGGAAAAAACTCAAGGCAGAAAAGGCAGTAATGAGCATAAAGGTTGTTATAATCCAGCCCTAATTGGCTTCAAAACATGCCTTCATTTTCCCAGAATAGATCATCCAAGTACAAACTTCAGAAGAAAGCCAAACGACGAACACTGGCTGAGGCAATTTTAATCAGATGTGTTTCCAGAGAGCTCAGAGCTACAAGTGGGGCAAGGATATTCATCGTGGATGAAAGTTGTTTCTGCTGAAGGTAATAACAAAACTGTTCATCTCGAACTATAGATAAAATAAGGCCAAATTAGTACCCCTGTAAATTCACTTCTTCCTCTAAAAATCTATACTCCTATCAAAGGAAAGAGGTGATAGACATAATACTATCAGATAAAGGAGACTTTAAGGGAAAAGTATTACTGAAGGAGAATATTTAATTCTGATAAAAGGTCAAGAAAAGACTTCTAAACCTGTATGTACCCAATAGCATAGCAACAGTTTGCCAAATGGACAGACAGACCTTAAACACATACAACACAAACAACCAAAGTTAGAGACTTCTACTAGGAAACCAGAAAAAAACTAAGAGAAAACCATTTAAACAACATATTTATAGTAACTTTAACCAAATTCTTTTATTCTATACATATAAACAAACACCCATGCACACAAATACAGTAATGAAATTTTAAAAAGGATAGAAAATATGTTTTAACAAGTGGGCATGGTACAAGTCACAAATATACTAAATTTCAAAAATCTGGAATCTTTCAAAATATCCTGATTATAGGAGAATCAACTATATAAATAGATCTAAAAATGTTCGAATGTTTGAACATTAGTAAGTACTAGATCTGAGATTGCACAGGACGTGTGCGTGCTGTCACTGCTGCTGTGAGTTCATCTGAGTAACTGACCAGCTGTCTGGAAGACTGTTTCCCTGTGGTCATCCACACTCTCTGGCTCTTACAATCTTTATACTTCCTCTTCCACAGTGACCCCAGAGACCTAGAAAGCAGAGGTTTGAAATAGCTGTCCTGTTCAGGGATAAGTACTCTGCTACCTCTTGTTCTCAGCACATTGGCTAACTGTGGGTCTCTGCATAAGCCATATTATATATACATAAGAGAGTTCATTGAATTATGGGGTTGAAACACGAGGGGAGGTGTGGGAGTGAAGTGTATCTAAATTCCATCAAACTTTATTGTATGAAATTGCAAAAATTCATAAAAATGAAGAACTAAATAATGCAGAAATAAAAAGCAAAAACAATCAGAAATATTTTAATTTAATAATTTAAATAACAAAATTGTGTAAGGCAGCTAAAGAAGTACTTAAAATGTCAGCAATGGACTTAATGATTATATTAAAAAAAAAAACTCACCAGGCACGGGGGTGTATGCCTTTAATCCCAGCACCTGGGAGGCAGATTAAGGTGGATCTCTGTGAGTTCAAGGCCAGCCTGGTCTGCATAGCCAGTTCCAGGCCAGCTGGACTACAGGAAGACCCTATCTCAAAAAGACCAAAATAAATAAAAAGAAAAAGAAAAAAATAAGAATTAAAAACTAGAAAAATAATAGGTCAACTTTTGTAATAAAACAAATGTTTGAAAACCACAGTTAACCAAAGCAAAATAAAAATAGCAAGTATTGGGGCTGGAGAGATAGCCTAGTGGTTAAGAGCACCGACTGCTCTTGCAGAGGACCTGGGTTCGATCCCCAGCACGCACATGGCGGATAAGAACCGTCTGTAACTCCAATTCCAGGAGAACTCCAGTTCCAGGGGAATCTGAGACCCTCTTCTGACCTCCACGGCATTGCACGACATGGATGCACAAACCTACATGCAGACAGTACATTCATACATATAAATAAGTAAATAAAAATTAAAAAAAAATAGTATTAATATACAAACAAATTGATTATCTTCCTAAAACTTATTCACATAAAGAAATTACAGGATCAGATGATTTTATTAGTAAAATTATCACTAATATCTGAGTAATAAATAATACCAATTTTTATATAAATACTTCTAGGGACTAAGAAAAAACTTCCTGGAAGAACTTTACAAGAACATTATAACTTTGATATCTATAACTTAAGAGAATATTATAGCTGGGTGTGGTGGCACACACTTTAATCCAGAACTCAGAAGGCAGAGGCAGAGGCAAAGGCAGGCGGATCTCTGGAACTATGGGAGTTCAAGGCCAGCATGGTCTACATAGTGAGTTCCAGGCCAGCTGGGACTAAAGAGAGACCCTGTCTCAAAAAGACCGAAAAACAAGCAAACAAAAAAGAATATTACAAGAAAAATGTAGACCAATTTTTATCCTTGATACATGCAAAAATCTTAAACATTTTAAAATAAAATTCATATATATGCATAATGCATCATAAGTATTTAAAAATCAGCTATGGTTATTCAGGTAATTACTATGGAAAAGGTGGTAAGAACCAAGAAATCACCTTGATGAATTTGAAAAATAATTTAAAAATACTCCACCAATTCACAATAAAAATATTGTAGAAAACAAGAAACAAAAGAAATGTCGTATCAAGTTAACAATTAAAATCAGGTTATCTCATGTGTTCTAGTGAGCTTCCTACTGCTGTAACTAAAAGCTATTATCAAAACCAAATTGGGAAGGAAAGTTTAAACTGAGGGAAATGGGGACAAGAACTCAGGGCAGGAACTGAAGCAGAGACCATGGAGGAAGGCTTGCTGGCTTGCTTATTCTGGATTGCTCAGATAGTACTTTTTTTACACAGTCCAGACCCAACTGCCTACAGATAGAACCACTGACAGTGGGCTGGGGCATCCTATATCAATTAGAGATTAAGAAAATGTCTGACAGACATAGCCAGGCAAATTCAATGGAGAAATTTCCTCAATTGAGGTTCCTCCTTCCCAGGTAATTCTAGTTTATGTCAAGTTGACAAAAGAAACTCAAGTAGCATACCACTTAATTCAGCCATCCCATGCCTAAGTACATCTCAAACCAAAATGCATATACAGAGTTACAAAAAGACATATTAGAAACTCCATCACAGAATTATTCCTACTACCTAAAAATTTGGAAATAGATAAAATATTTATGAAAATAGAATAGAAAGTAGTGTATCCTGCAATGGACTCATCAACAAAAACAACAAACTACAAGTTGATTCAAAAGCATGAGTGAATTTCAAAGTACATTCTGGATGATTCTATCTACAGTATGTTCAAGGCTGCCATAACTGTTTTACAATGCAGAAGTCAGAAGAACCCACTCAGTGTCCAGTTGGGTGTCTGTCATGCAGACTTGCTGCCCACCCAGGAAATCTGCCGCCCACTGCTAGAACCATAGAGAAGGACTGTGTGCATGGATAGAGGGATAGACAGCGGTGCACACACTACACTCGGCATCCAGGTTGGTGTCTGGCACACAGCCCACCCAGGGCATCTACAGCCCACTACTAGAACCACAGAGAAGAACTGTGTGCATGGATAGAAGGACAGACAGTGGCACACATACTTGATGGCCAGGTGGGGTCTGGTGCATGGGCCAAAGGAGTAACAACCCTCACCCCTCACACCCCCCCACACTCCCCACCCCTGCACTCAAGGTACTGGTACTGTGGTAGAGAGGATAAGCTGCTGGTGCTGTGGTTTGCTGTGGTTGGGATGATCCAGCAGCGTCAGTGATTCTAGGCTGACCAGCCAAAGTTGAGGAAGAAACAAGCAGGAATCAAACTGAGTGAACAACCAGTCCTCCATATTAAGATTTGAGATTAGCAACAGAAGCCAAACAAACAAAGGAAACAAATCCACATGCCAAAGACACAACAGGGGAAAAAAAACAACAATATGGGAAAAGCTCATAATAAATCCCCACCAAACTCAACCAGTCCTGTAGAAGATCCCAACAAGATCACCCTGGAAGGAAACCAAGACACCCACCTAAGAAGAACAATCGTAGACATATTCAAAGAATATAAAGAACAAATCAGAGAACTAAAGGGAGAGAATGAAAAACTCATGAAGGAACTAAAAGGAAAGAATGTTAAACTCTGGAAAGAACTAAAGGGAGAGATTGACAAACTCCAAAAAGAATTAAAGGAAGAGAAATACAAACTCTGAAAAAAACTAGAGGGAGAGAATGACAAACTCTGGAAGGAAGTGGAAATACTGAAAAGATCTCAGGCTGAAAGGAAAAAAGAAACTGAGCAGTGAAGCAAGGAGCTACAAGAAGAGAATGAAAAGCTCCAAAAGGAAGTGGAAATACTGAAGAAATCACAGGATGAAACGAAAAAGGAAATTGAACGTTCATCCAATCAGCAGGAAAGGATGAGAAAAAGCCTCAGAAGCAGA
>VZQC01000181.1:2381794-2403467 GCA_009823505.1 Rhizomys pruinosus | reverse complement strand
AAAAAAAAAATTAAAAAAAATTAAAAAAAAAAAAAAAGAATATCAGACCTACAGGATAACACAGTGCAGATAGAAACCTCAAGTAAAGATTATGGAAAAAAAAAAAAACACAAGAATAGAACAACCAGGAAATTTGGGACACTATGAAAAGACCAAACCTCCACATCATAGGGATAGAAGAGAACAGTATTGATCAGATCTTCAACAGAATAATAGAAGAAAATTTTCCTAAACTAAAAAAAGACAAACCCATACAAATACAAGAAGCACATAGAACACCAAATAGACAAGCCCAGAAAAGAAATGCCCCATGCCATATCATAGTTAAAACACTAGATGCTCAAAACAAAGACAAAATACTGGAAGCCACAAGAGAAAAACAACAAGTTACATATAAGGTGAAACCCATCATATTCACATCTGACTTCTCAGTGCAAACTATGAAAGCCAAAAGAACATGGACCAAAGTATTCCAAGTGCTAAATGACTTGAGATGCCAACCCAGATTACTATACCCAGAAATAATGCCAATCATAGTTGAAGAAGAAAGAAAAATCTTTCATGACATAAACAAAATTAAAGAACACATGGCAGAAAAACCAACACTTTCAGAAAATACTCCAAGCAATCCAAAGAATAGAGGAAAGGAGCGACTATCCTCAAGCAACACAAGAGAGAAATTAACAAAAGCATAACAGAGTAAATGAATTCCTAGACCAAGAATGCAAAGAAAAATAATGTGAAAGGAAACAATACACATCTCTCAATAATTACCTTAAATATTAATGGTCCAAACTCCCCAATCAAAAGGCATAGACTGGGAGAATGGATTAGGAAACAGAATCCATCTATATGCTGCCTACAAGAAACCCATCTCACTCTCAAGGACAGACACCACCTTAAAGTGAAAGGATGGAAAGACATATTTCAAGCAAATGGTACCAAAAAGCAAGCAGAACTTGGTATTCTATTATCAGACAAAATAGACCTTAGAATAAAATTAATCAAAAAAGACAAAGAGGGTCATTATATCCTTATCAATGGAACAAATAACCAGGAAAATTTCATAATCTTAAATCTTTATGGACCAAACTCTGGTGCACCAAACTTTATAAACACAATGCTTCAGGACCTCAAGACACAGATTAATCCCAGCACACTAATAGTGGGGGACTTCAATACCCCATTGAGTCCCTTGAACAGGTCAACTGGACAAAACAATAAAGAGCCATCAAAACAATATAATACACCAAATGGACCTCACAGATATCTACAGAATATTCTACCCAAACACCAGATAATATACTTTCTTCTCAGTGCCCCACAGAACATTCTTCAAAATAGACCACATACTGGGACACAAAAGAAATGTCAACAAATATAAAAGGATTGAAATTATTTCATGCATTCTATTACACCACAGTGCAAAAAAAGCTCAATAGTAACACAAGGATAAGCCCTACTAACTATAAGAACACATGGAAACTAAACAACACAATCCTGAATAATGAATGAGTGGGTCAGGATAAAAATAAAGAATGAAATAAAAGCATTCCTGGAAATAAGCAAAAATGAAAATACAACACAACAAAACCTGTTAAAATCAGTACTAAGAGGGAAATTTATAGCCCTAAGTGCCCAAATTAAAAAAAAAAACAAAACAAAACCAGAAAGAGGGGGCTGGAGAGATGGCTCAGTGTCAAGAGCACCAACTGCTCTTGCAGAGGACCCGGGTTTGATTCCCAGCACCCACATGGTGGCTAAGAACCATCTTTAACTCCAGTTCCAGGGGAATCTGACACCCTCTTCTGACCTCCACAGCACTGCACGACACAGGTGCACCAACCCACATGCAGATAGTATGCATAAAAAAAAAAACAGAAAAGGAACAAATAAACAATCTAACACTGCGCTAAAAGCACTTGAGAGACAACAACAAATGAACCCTAAACCCAACAGACAGGAAGAAATAACAAAAATCAGAGCAGAAATCAACAAAATAGAAACGAAGAAAACAATACATAAAATCAATGAAACCAAAAGCTGGTTCTTTGGAAAAGATAAACAAAATAGACAGACCTCTAGCCCAGTTAACCAAAAGAAAGAAAGAGCAATTCCAAATCAATAGCATTCGTGATGAAAGGGGAAATATCACAACAGATAAAGATACAGACAATCATATGAGAATTCTTCAAAAACCTATACTCTACTAAATTAGAAAACCTAAAACAAATGGATGAATATCTGAACTCCAGGTATTCGCCAAGGCTTAACCAAGAAGAGATTGACAGCTTAAACAGACCCATAACACTTGAGGAAATTGAAGATGTAATAAAAAGCCTACCAACTAAAGAAAGCCCGGGCCCAGATGGTTTCACAGTAGAATTCTATAAAACATTTAAAGAGGTCTTACAACCATTACTACTCAAACTTTTCAGGAGGATACAAATAGAGGGAAATATCCCAAATTCCTTCTATGAAGCCAGCATCACTCTAATACCAAAACCAGGCAAAGACACAAACAAGAAAGAAAACTATAGACCCATATCATTAATGAACACAGATTCAAAAATTCTCAACAAAATACTTGCAAATCACATACAGACCCATATCAAAAAGATCATCCATCATGACCAACTTGGATTCATACCAGAGATGCAGGGATGGCTCAACATACATAAATCAATAAATATCATAAAATACATAAATGGACTGAAATAAAAAACTACACAATCATCTCAATCAATGCAGAGAAAGCTTTCAACAAAATCCAGCATCCCTTCATGCTTAAAGTCCTAGACAGAACTGGACTGGAGGGATCATTCCTCAATGTAATCAAAGCCACATATAAAAAACCTACAGCCAATATCATCCTAAATGGAGAAAAGTTGGAAGCATTCCCCTTTAAAGGCAGTAACAGGGCAAGGCTGTCCACTATCGCCACTCCTCTTCAATATAGTGCTTGAAATGCTCGCTAGGGCAATAAGGCAATAAAGAGAAATTAAAGGAGTACTAATTGGAAAAGAGGAAATAAAACTATCCCTTTTTGCAGATTATATGATAGTTTACCTAAGGGACGCTAAAAACTCCACCAGAAAACTCCTAGAAATGATTAAAAGTTTCAGTAAAGGGGCAGGATACAAAATAAACCTAGAAAAATCAGTAGCCTTTCTTTACTCCAACAACAAGCAACTGGATAAGGAATAGAAGGAGACCTTCCCAATCACAATAACCTCAAAAAAATAAAATACCTGGGAATAAACATAACCAAAGACATCAAAACCTCTACAACAAAAATTTTAAAACCCTGAAGAAGGAGACTGAAAATGACATCAAAAGATGGAAAGACCTCCCATGCTCATGGATTGGAAAAATTAATATAATAAAAATGTTCATTCTACCCAAATTAATATACAGATTCAATGCAATCCCAATCAAAATCCCCATGAGCTTTTTCACAGACTTGGAAAAAAAATCCTTAAGTTCATATGGAAAAATAAAAGACCCCAAATAGCTAAAGCAACCCTGAGCAAAAAGTGCAATACAGGGGGTGACTTCAAGCTATATTACAGGGCTATAGTCATAAAGACAGCCTGGTACTGGCAAAATCAATCAATCAATCAATCAGACCCATTGACCAATGGAAAAAAAATTGAAGATCCAAAATTAAGCTCATATAACTAGAGCCACCCCATATTTGACAAAGGGGCCAAAAAAGCTCAATGGAGAAAAGACAGTATCTTCAGCAAATGGTGTGGAAAACTGGATCACCATTTCTAGAAGAACAAAATTAAACCCCTACCTCTCACCATGTACAAAAATAAACTCCAGGGGCTAGAGCAATAGCCTAGAGGTTAAGAGCACCGACTGCTCTTGCAGAGGACCTGGATTCAATCCCCAGCACCCACATGGCGGCCAAGAACCATCTATAACTCCAATTCCAGGAGAACTCCAGTTCCAGGTGAATCTGACACCCTCTTCTGACCTCCATGGCATTGCATGACACAGGTGCACAAACCTACATGCAGACAATACATTCATACACATACAAAAATAAATAAAAAATAAAAAAACAATTCCAAGTAGATCAAAGATCTCAACCTAAACCTGAAACCCTGAAGGTGATAGAAGAAAAATTCGGCAGCAACCTACAAAACATAGGTGTAGAAAAAGACTTTCTGAATCAAATAGCAGCTGCACAGGAAATAAGGACAACAGCTGACAAGTGGGACCTCAACAAACTCAAAAGCTTTTGTACAGTTAAAGAAACAATCAAGGAAGTGAAGAGAAAACCCACAGAGTGAGAGGAAACCTTCACCACTGATACATCTGACAGAGCATTAACATCCAAAATATATAAACTATATAAAAAAAAGAAGAAAACCAATGACCTACTCAAAAGATGGAGTAAAGAGATGAACAGAGACTTCACCAGTAAGGAAGTAAATATGGCTGAGAAACATCTTAAAAAGTGTTCAACATCATTAGTTAAGTGGTGGGATACAAAATAAATCTAGAAAAATCAGTAGCCTTGCTTTACGCCAACTATAATTAGGAATAATTAAGGAAATGCAAAATAAAACCACACTAAGGTATCATCTCATTCCAATAAGACTAGACAAGATCAAGAACACAAAAGAAACCAAATGCTGGAGAGGTTGTGTGGAAAGGGGAACACTCATCCACTGCTGATGGGAATATAAACATGTACAAACTACAGTGCAAAGCAGTATGGAGAACCTTAAAAGGCACTCAAAATGAGCCTACCACCTGACTGAGCCATACCACTCCTGGGTATATACCCACAAGACTCATCCTACCACAAAATACATGCATAGCTATTTATTGTAGCTCTCTTCACAATAGCAAAGAACTGGAACCAACCCAAATGCTCTTCAACTGATGACTGGATAACAAAAATGTGGTACATCTACACAATGGAGTTCTATGCTGAGGTAAAGAAAGATGATATCAAGAACTTTGAATGTAAATGGATGGAACTCATAACCATTATGCTAAGTAAAGTAACACAGTCCCAGAAAAACAAGCAGTGAATGGTTTCCCTCATTTGTGGATACTAACACCAAATCCCCAGTTGGCAGGCAAACTGAGCAAATTTATTATTATATTTCATTGTATCTGAAAGCAACTGTGCTAAGGTGAATCTCTTAAAGGGCTCTAGAATTTACCTACTATTTGTATTCACAGATTGTAATTACCATATATGGGTGGAAGATATGTATTCATATTCTAAAAAGAAAAAGAATGTAAAGTTATACTTCTTTTTACCTGCATGCAACTTTACTATTAAAATTTGAATCTCTAAATGTGTTTTGGATTAACCTATAGTTTATTTTCAGATTTGTAATTTTGATTTATGTGTGGAATGTAAATATGGACATTTTTTAATAATATAAAATTTAAAGGAAACAAAAAAGAGGAAAAAAAAAAAACCTAGTCAAAGAACTGACCAAAACAGTAAACTTCTGCATCAAAAAGGTTATAAAAGACTGAGAAAAAGATGTGAGACAGGACTTAACATGTATGACAGAATCCATGAGCTCTGGCAGTGGACGGGGGGCAAAAGGGGTGGACATGGATGGGGGAATGAGTCTAAATTTGATTAAGAAATATTGTATGAAATGCGCTCAATAAAAATTAACAACAAAAAAAAAAGAAGTCAGAAGAGTGGCTACTCCTTCAAAGTTAAAGGACAATAAATGGAAAGGAAAACAAAGGGGCCTCTTGAGGCATGTTCTGTTTCTGGATCTGTGTGCCAGCTACTCCTGCACTTTCTTGTGGGTATGATAGATTTGAAAGTTGTTTACACAAAAACATGAAGAATATTTTTTGCTTCCAAATGCACTTTCTTTTCTCACACTGAAATAGCTAATGGCTCCCTTCACACAGCACATGTCTACATATAAAATATGTCTAAAACCGGAATCTGAGGGGACTGGAAGGTCCAGCTAATTGGGAAATGTGTCCCAGAAGGCCTTGGGAGCCAGAAGCCAAGGCCTGAAGCCAGAGTTCAGGGAAGTATTAGAAGGCAGCTTACTCCCTGCTGGCACTCCAGCTAGGAGAGGAGTCTGAGGGGACCTCAGGGTCCAGCTAATTTGGAAAGGTGTCCCGGAAGGCCTTGGGAGCCAGGAGCTGAGGCTCTAACACAGAAGGTACCAGTGCAAGCCAGCAACCCCCTCTTGCCAGCTGGAACCCCCAACTGTAACTCAGGAGACAGTGGCTGACAGCAAAGGGAATAGAGTATTCAGAAGGTGTCACCCGGGTTGCTACTCACCCAGCACCTGCAGAACAGAAAGGGAAAAGAAACTAATAAAAATGTAACTGTAGGAGTAGAATCAGAGGCTAAAAGTCAAAATGGATAATAAGGTGAAAGGAAGCAACATCCATCTTTCAATTATAACCTTAAATATTAATGGGCTAAACTCCCCAATCAAAAGGCATTGACTGGGAGAATGGATTAGGAAAAAAAAAAAAACCATCTATATGCTGTCTACAAGAAATCCATCTCAATTTCAAGGATAGGCACCAACTTAAGGTGAAGGGATGGAAGAAAATATTCCAAGTAAATGGTACCAAAAACAAAGCAGGTGTTGCTATTCTAATATCAGACAAAATAGACTTCGAAGGAAAAGAAATCAAAAGAGACAAAGAGGGCCATTACATCTATATTAAAGGAACAATTGACGATGAAGATCTCACATTCATGAATATATAACGCACCAAACGCCAGTGCACCAAACTTTATAAAGACAATTCTTCAGGATCTCAAGGCACAGATTAACCCCAGCACACTAATAGTAGGGGACTTCAATACCCCATTAAGTCCCTTAGACAGATCAACAGGACAAAGGATAAACAGAGAGACATCTGAACTAAATGATGCAATACACCAAATGGACCTCGGAGACATCTATGGAATATTTCACCCAAACACCAGAGAACACACATTCTTTTTTTTTTTTTTTTCTTTTTGGTATTTTCGAAACAGGGTTTCCCTGTAGCCCCACCTGTCCTGGAACTCACTCTGTAGACCAGGCTGGCCTTGAACTCACGAAGATCTGCCTGCCTCTGCCTCCAGAGTGCTAGGATTAAAGGCGTGTGCACACACACCCACGAGAATACACTTTTTACTCAGCCCTCAAACGAAACTTCTCTTCGCCAAAATAGACTATATACTGGGACAGAGGAAATAACTCAACAAGTACAAAAAGACTGAAGTAATTTCATGCATTCTATCACACCACAGTGGAATAAAACTCATATCAACACCAGGATAAGCCCTAAAACCTAAACCTACAGGAACTACATGGAGACTAAACAACACTCTGGATAATGAATGGGTCAAGGGAGAAAATAAGAAAGAAAATCATTCCTGAAACTGAATGACAAAGATAGTACAACAAAACAAAACCTATAGGATACCTTAAAAGCAAGTCCTAAGAGACTAGTTATAGCTCTAAGTGCCTTACCCATTAAAAAAAACAAAAAGGTCCAAAGGAATGATCATAACACTGCAGCTAAAAAATCTTGAAAGACAACAAATGAACACTAAATGCAGCAGACAAGAAAACACACAAATCAGAGCAGAGATCATGAAAAGAAACAAAAGGAAACCATACAAAAAAATAATGAATCCAAACAGTTGTGTTATTGAAAGAATAAAAAAGATAGACAGACCCCATGCCCCAGTATACTAAAAGAAAAGACAGGGAAACATTCCACAAATCAAATAGAATCTCTGGATGAAAGGGAAACATCACAAGAGACAATGAAAGATCCAGAAAATCATACGAATACTATTCAAAAACCTTACTCATACTAATCATTAGAAAATCCTAGGAATGGCAACGAAAAATGATGAACATCTGAAGATCCTGGGAGAATCACCAAAGACTCAACCAAGAAGAGATCGACAGCTTAAATAAGAACATAATACAAATGAAGAAATTGAGATGTAATAAGTACCTCCACAACCAAAAAAATGCCAGAGCCAATGATTTCAAATGGAAAGAATTCAAAATATTTAACAAAGGACTTACAACATTGGACTCTCAAGTGTTCATTTAAGGGATACAAACAAGGAGTTCTCCCAGAATTCCTCATTTGAGCCAGCATCACTCTAGTTACCTAAACAGTAAAGGATACAATGAAGAAGAGAAGCTATAGATCTCATCTCCCTAATGAACACAGATGACAAAATTCTGAAACAGTAATACTGGCAAATCGCATACAGACCCATATCAAGAAGATATCCATCGTGACAAGTTGGATTCAATACCAGAGATGCAGAGATGGTTTCAACATAAACCAAAATCAATAATATCATCAACATATAAATGGAATGAAAAACAAAAAACCACACCTCATCTAAAATTGACTGGAGAAAGCCTTGACAAATACCAAGCATCTCTTCATGCTTAAAGTGCTAGAGAGGAATTGGACTGGAGGGACGTTCTTCAATGACTTATCAAAGCTATATACAGGAAACCACAGCCAAATATCATCCTAAATGGGGAAGGATGAGAAGCAAATTTTTACCCCTTGAAAGGTCAGACTCGGAAAGAGGCGCCCCTGATCACCCACTCCTCTTCAATATAGTGTTTGAAATCCTTGAATAGGGCAATTCAGAATTGAAGAAAAGGTAATTAAAGGAGTTCCAATTGAAAAAGAGGAAGTCAAGCTATCCCATTTGCTGAGATCAGATTGTCTACTAAGGGGCTAAAATATAACACCAGTAGAAACTCTATAAATGATGAAATACTCAGTAAAATTGGCAGGATACAAAAATAAATCTAAGATAGAGAAATACATAACCCGCTTTCGTATTCAGCTACTGACAACAAAAAGGAACTGAAGAAGGAACAAGGAGAATCTTCGCCACTCACATAGACTCAAAAAGACAATAAATACCTAGGAACAAACCGAAACAAAGACACCAAAGATCTCTAAAAGCAATAATTTTAAACCCTCAAGAAGAAATTGAGGAAGATATCTTAAGCTGGACAACCTCCCCAATGCTCATGGATTGGGAAAAATAAAAATAGTAAAAATAGCCATTCCTACCCAAACGCGTGTTACAGATTTAAATACAATCCCAATCAAAATCCCAAAGAGCTTCTTCAACAGGCTTTGAAAAAAAAAAAAAATCCTCAATTCAGTGGGAAAAACAAAGACCCCAAATACCAAGCAACCCTGAGTGAAAATAGCAATAGCAATATGGGGGGGGGTCTATACCAGACATCAAACTATAACTACAGGGCTATAATCATAAAACATCCTAGTACTAGCACAAAAACAAACCAGTTGACCAAAGGAATAAAACTGAAGATCCAACCTGAGCATAGACAATTTCAGTCAACTCATATTTGACAAGGGCCAAGAAGACACAAGGAGGAAAGACGCGACTTCAGCAAGTGGTGGTTGGCAAAACTGGATCACACCACCGGGTAAAAATGAAATTAAACACCTACTTCTCACCTTGGCCCTGTACAAAGTCAATTCCATATGGATCAAGACCTCAACATGAACCCACACTCTGGAGGTGATAGAAGAAAAACTTGGCAGCAGACCACAAGACAGAGGCGTAGGAAAAACTTCCGACATCAGACAGCAGCTGCACAAATTTAAGGTCAATTTGACAAATGGGAATCATTAAACTCAAAAGCTTCTGTACAACATCAAGGAAGTGAAGAGAAACAATCAAGGAAGTGGAAGAAAAACCCACAAGTGAGAGGAAACCTTCATACAATGATACATCGGACAAAGCATTAATTTCCAGATAATACAAGCTACTCAAAAACAAAGACGAAGAAGAAATGGAGTCAATCACAGATGAAGCGAAAAACTGAACAGAACTTCACAAGTGAGGGAATAGAGATGGTTGAGAAACATCTTTAAAACTATTCAACGTCACTAAGGATTAGGGAAATGCAAATTAAAGACCACTCTAAGATATCATCTCACTCCAATAAGACGTGCTAGGATCAAGAAAATAAATGATGCCAAGTGCTGGGAGAGGTTGTGGGAAAGGGAACATTCATCCATTGCCGTGGGAATGTAAACTTGGTACAACAACATGGGAAAGCAGTGTGGAGAACCATTGGAAGACTCAAACTGAGCTTGCATCTGGCACCAGTCATACCACTCTGGGTATGAACCCACAATATCATCTTACTGAAGAAATACATACACAGCTATATTTAATTGCAGTTCTGGTCACAATAGCAAAAAAGCTGAAACCAACCCAAAAGCCCGCAATAGATGAATGGATAAGAAAAAGTGGTACAAATCCTACACAATGGAGGTTCTATGCCGCAGTAAAAAGAAGACAACATCATGAATTATGCAGGTAAATGTATGGAGCTGAAAAGATATGATAGTAAGTTAATACAGTCCCAGAAAAACGATGACAAATGGTTTACCTAATCTGTGGATGCCTTGCTCCATAGCCCAGTTTAAAAATAGTTCTTGGTGGGAGGATGCACATTAAGGAACAACAGCAGAAAGACTGCATTAGAAACTACTGAAAGGGTGAAACGGGAGGGGTGGTTAGGGCAGATGATGTACACAGGTCTAAATATCGGGATTAATGTCTATTTAACTTGACGGATTCAAAAGTAATCCATATTTTAACACCCAAACTCTGTCTACAGGTTACATGGGTGTTTTAGGACTTAGTAAAAGTAATTGTGTATATTAAAGCAACATTGTTTAAAGGTTTTGATAAACATGGTAATGCATCTGAATTATTATGGAAATATAAATGGTTGTTGCCCACATTTGTTATACTTAAAATCTTATAACAATAATCTTTGGGATGGCGCATACATATGTTTCTCTATATTTTTCTGTTGTACGTATCTCTTAGCATTCTCTTTACCTGTAGGATGATTTACATCAAGGAATTAATTTGCTTCACCAAGTTAACAACATACAGTCACTCAAAAACAGCAGGGTGAATTTGATGAATCATTGCGCCTTGTTTCCTGCCTATAGTATGTAGTAGCTACCAACTGCCATTTTTGAGACTCAATGGGTTCAAACACGTAAATACCTAAATTAAAAAGGATATTATATATACTAATATATAGTATGATATAGTATATATATATGCTTTTTGGTTCAAGAAACGTTGCAATTTTAAATCTTAAAACTAACTATGGGAAAACAGATTTGTATGTTCCCACAGTCAAAATGTCACCAAACTTAATGGCTTGAGAAAGAAAAGATACAGTTTGCATTGTGCAAGAATGTACCAGGAAGTGCCAAAAGCAGAAAGCGTTGGCCCAGTCTGGAACCACTGTAAAGCGAAAGAAAAGCCGCAGCTGCTACAGCATCAAACCCCTCTGTGAATCCTACTGTAACAACTGTTAGTTATAGAGACCTAATGAAACTTACCTGCTAGATGCCACAAAGTTTTATACGAGAGACTTTCTTACCTCCCTCATAAAGAAGGAGGAATATGAGGATGATGAAGTCGTTCTCAAACTGTAAATTGGAAGCCAACTGATTATAAGGGTAATCTCTTATTAAAAAGTGAGTAAAACTGCCTTCTTTATATTGACTAATAGACATAGTGTGAAAAAGATTATCTCTATTCAGAACCAAATATAATACCAAAAGTCCGCTTAAAGTTGTGCCTTTAAGCCAAAATATTTAATACAGGAGAGCCGAGATCAGCAATGCGATTATTCTACCAGGAGGATAGGTTGGCCAGGCGGATCCAAGCCCCCACAAAAATGGGAAAGGCTTCATTGCCTATAAACTGGGATAACCTGAAAAAAGAGACGGTGGTAAGGTCCTGCCGTCGAAGACTGAGGTAAGCATGAAAAAGGTGTATTGAAACACACTTGACAAGTGTACAGTTTCTTACTGGAATACCAGGAGAACGTGTCCACTACAACAATACCAATAAAGCAAATATAGGTTCCTTGATCAAGCAAGAACTCCTTCCTGTCAGGCACCATTCTACACTCACCTGCCTGGAAAACTGTCAGCAGTGGCAGCCATATGTTTGTATATCCCAAATACTAATTAGCTATAGCTCTCTACCTTGGAGGAAAACCCACAGTTGCATTGCCAAAGCTTACATCCACAAGCTTACATCCTCTAGTGGGTAGAAGATGTTATAAAAACCACAGGAAAGACCCTGTCACATTTTACAAGAAAAAAATTATTCATGGATTAACATACCATCCAAACATCTGTGTCTATACCAAAGTAACCTACCATAACAATTAGTACTGTTTAAATACCTATATATCTAATTGCTTGTGCTTCATTAGTAGGATTGAAAGGTTATTCCTGGACAAACTGTCAGCCCATGAAAGGAAACAGCCAGAATTGACCAGAGTCCAAAACAACAGCTCCAGAGAAAGTAGACTGTTTGGCTTCTCATCCACCTGTGCCACTTTTCTAAGCCTAGGGAACAATCTGCACAAGAGGCGATGTGGTAGAATGTAAGGGCTGTGATTGGGGTGAATGGCGAAACTACAGCAATATAGACTGGACACTTATTTGATTAACTTGGTTGTACATACATGCTCCCCCAGCTGAATGGTGGAACCCTTGGGCTGTGTGGGTTTTGGCACAACTGCTTGCAAAATGGTTTTACACGGAGGGTGCTTGTACTCATAAATTATCACTTATTTTTAAAAAATGAAAAAAATAGCCGGGCGTGGTGGCACACGCCTTTAATCCTAGCACTTGGGAGGCAGAGGCAGGCCAATCTTTGTGAGTTCAAGGCCAGCCTGGTCTACAGAGTGAGTTCCAGGACAGCTGGGGCTACAGAGAGACCCTGTCTCAAAAAGACCAAAAAAAATTGAAAAATATAAAGAAGTAATAGAAAAAAATATGTCTAAAACCAAAAAGCTGTTCAGAAAGGCAGTCTATCTTTCCAGTTCAAATAATAATAATAAAAATTTAAAAAGTATCTTGGGAAAAATAAAAAGGATGTAGGAGTTCTGGAAGATGGAAGGCCAGATTATCTTCCCAACTAAATATGTGGCTACTCAGCACCAGGTATTGCAAACCTCTAGGACTTAGAGGGTGGACTAGATGGCCACAGATTTAAATGAGTCACCTGTTATATGAGACTGTTAAAATTTGTATATCCACTGTCTTAATCTATGACAAGAGAAGCATTGAGAAGAATAGCATAGGTAATAAGCTAATTCTGTGTTGACATGGCCATACTAGACCTAAAATAGTTTGCCAAATTTTAAGATAAGATTCTTTTTTTTTGGGGGGGGGTGTGTTTTTTTTTTGAGACAGAGTCTCCCTGTAGCTCTAACTGTCCTAGAACTCATTATATAGACCAGCATGGCCTTGAACTCACAGAGATCCACCTGCCTCTGCCTGCCAGAGTGCTGGGATTAAAGACATGTGCCACCATGCCTGGCAAGATAAGATTCTTTTTTTTTTAAGGTAAGATTCTTAACCAACTAGAAAACACCCTCTTGACAGTAACCATGGTGAGCAGAACTAAGGTCATTTGAATTAGAGGACACAGAAGGAAATACTTTGCTATGTTAAAGATAGTATAACTGTAGTTTATGAGGCACTTAATGCTTACAACATGGGTACGGCCAAAAACATGTTTATTAAAATTACCCTAGAACAGCCCTGAGGGAGAAGAAGCCCTGTTGAAGATAGGTGTATTTCTTCTCAATAAGCACTCCATTCCGTAAGAGGTCAAGCAAAGGATACATGGCCATAATGTGAGATTACTTCAGACCAGAAAGTAGGAATCATGTGAACCTGAATATCTCTTCCATTTCTAAGGCCCACAGTACCTAAAACCACAGAAATCTTTAGGGCTTTGAATCCAAAGTTAAAGAAAATTCTTGAAAGAAGAAATCTTTGTGCTACAAGAATAATGGATTTGGCAGTTCTGCCTGATCACAGACTTACAGACTTTTCTCTAGCCAAAAAGCCTGTGAGCACAATATACTTCAAAATTCACAATTTATCTGTTATTCAAGTATTTTGCTGTATTACCTAAAAATTCATTAATCTATACAGAAATTTAAGAGAAACTGAGAATTTTATTCATTAGAGATTCATTTTTGACATGATATCTTTTCACACTAAAAGAACTAAACCTCAAAATAAAAATATGTTGTGGGTTTTCAAGGCTTTGCTAATAAATTCTTAAGTTCAAAAATTTGTAGGAATCACTGATTCACAGACCACCGAGTTCTTTTGATATAACTGGGCATCTACAACACAAAGTCTAAGCCACAGGAAAGGTAGTTGTTTCCTAGTGATGTATAATTATAAATAAAAATAATTTCAATGAAAAAGGTAAATAATAAAGTTGCAGGTTTCACATTGAGGTCTTTGGTCCATATACCCAAAGGACTCATCGTATTGCAGATACTTGAACATCCATGTTTATTGCTGCTAAGAGATGGGAGCAACCTAAGTGTCCCTCAACTGACAAGTAGGTAATAAAAATGTGGCACTTTTATATAATGGAGTTCTACTCAATGGTCATGAAATTTGCATGTACATGGATGGAACTAGAAGCTGTTATGCTAAGTGAAGTAACACTCTGAAAAGGAATCAATGGATGTTCTCCCTCACCTGTGGATCCTAGCACAAATCTTTATATGTGAGTATGTTTCTTGATGTAACTGCAGGACACAGGAAAACAGAAAGGAACCAGGGAGACAGAGGGAAGGAAGTAACCTGGGGAGACAGGTGTTACTATGGAAGAAATTTTAAAATGAGGGTATTTAAATGGGAGGGGAGGGGAAGGATTATACAAGGAAATTTGGAGATAAATATGGGAAAGTGCTCAGGAGAAGTGGGACCATAAGAGACAGGCATTATCAAGGGACAAATTGGGAAAATTGAGATACTTTAAATAGGGAAAGCATGGAGGGAGGATTCAGGGGAGAGAGAGAGAGAGAGAGAGAGAGAGAGAGGGAGAACGAGAGAGAGAGAGAGGCGAGAACGGAGGGAGAGAGAGAGAGAAGCGGATTTGAAGAGAGAGAGGAGTAGCTATATATGAGAGAGCAGATCAGAATATGTAGGGTACCAACAGTATAAAACAAACCTGAGGGATATTATATCAAAACTAAGAAAAAGTCTACAATAATCACAAACTACACATAACATAAAGCTTACAAATAAGAAACCAGATGTCCAGGACAGGAGCCAAAACCCTTCCCAACTGATTAATTGGCTAGGGTCGTCCAAACACTCCCAAACTTACCACAGGCCTAATTTGGCCAACAAGCCTGTTTTTTTGTTGTTTTTAGAAATTTTTGTGTTTATGTTTTTTTTATTTTTTATCAAAAATCTAGGGCACCAGTGTGTCCCCCCCATTCCCCAACCCACCAGAGTTCAGCATTCTGCAAAACTGCTTTTCATCTCTTTCTCAAGCCCTTTCTCCCCCTCACTATTCTCCATGGGAAAGTTGACTGTTTTGGAAAGTGACGAAGTTACTGTTTTTCCCAACAATTAGTTCTGTCTTATGCATCCTTATGTTTGTTGTTGGTTTGTTTTTTGGTTTGTTGTTGTGATTCCCCAATATGCATCAACTCCCAAGCTACTTGGACAAAAGCTCAGGGGCATTGCACACGAAATACTTACAAATAGGTAAATTGGCACTTAGCTTCCCAAATGAGGGAACCATTCGTCGTTGTTTTTTCTGGTGGGACCTATGTTATTTCACCTCGCCAAATGATTGTCACATCAGCCGGTTCCAAGCCCATTTTCCTGCAAACAGCTTCATGATGTTGTGTTCCTTTTTTTAACTTGCTGCATAGAAATCATTGTGTAAGAGTACCACATTTCTCTATCACTCATTCAGTTTGAGGGGCATTAGGATTGGGTTCCAGCTCCTTGCTATTGTTAGAGAGAGCCTGAAAAATAACCATGGCCAGTTGCAATGTATGCGGGTGGTGGGTAAGGCCCTGAGAGGTACTATGGGCCCTAGAGTGGTATGGCTGGGTCGGGTGGCGTTATTTCCTTTTGAGTCTTCCTAAGGGTTTTCACCCCTGCTTTCCATTAGTGTCGTGTTTAACGAGTTTACATTTCCCACCAGCAGTGGATGAGTGTTTGTCCCCTTTTCCCAACCACAAACCTCTCCCAGCATCTTGGTCTCATTGTTTTCTTGATCCTAAGCCAGTCTTACTTGGAGAGTAAGATGATATCTTAAAGTGGGTTTTTGATTTGCATTTCCTTAATGATTAGTGATGTTGACACAATTTCTTAGGTGTTTCTCCGCCTCTCTACTCCCTCACTTGTTTTTACTAATCCTCCAATTTCTTCATTGTATTATGGGGTTGTTTAAGCTGTGGATCTCTTCTGGGCTGAGCTTTGTGATTCCCAGGACTTCAGATATCATCCATTCTTCTAGGTTTTTTCAAAATTTGGTAAATTATAGGCTCTTGAAATATTCCCGTATGATTTTCTGGATCTTTTCCTTGTCTATTGTGATATTTACCTTTCATCATGATTTACTGATTTAGAGTTGTTTCCTTCTTTCTTTTTGGTTAACTGGGCTAGAGGTCTGTCTTCTTGTTTATTCTTTCAAAGAACCAACCTTTGGATTCATTGATTTTTTTTTTTTGTATTGTTTGTTTTCTCATTTCAGTGATTTTCTGCTCTGATTTTTTTTATTTTCTTGCTGTTGCATTTAGGATCATTTGTTGGTGGTCTCTCAAGTGCTTTTAGCTGCAGTGTTAGATTTCATTCACTTTTGCTCTTTCTGTTTTTACTGTGTAGGCACCCAGGGCTATTAAACTCCCTCTTAGGGACTGCTTTTAAAGTATCCCATAGGTTTTTGTTGTGTTGTATTATCATTGTCATTCAGTTCCAGGACTGCTTTTATTCCTTTCTTTATCTCTTCCTTGGCCCATTCATTATTTATTCAGAGTTGGGGTTGATTAGTCTCCATGTGTTCTTGTAGGGAGTAGGGCTTTATTCTGGTGTTATTGTTTGCGCTTTATTGCCTGTGGTCTGTAAAAATGCTGAATTATTCAATCTTTTTATATTTGGTGGAGGTTTCTTCTGTGTCCCGTAATGGTCGATTTTTTGAGAAAATGTTCATGGGGTGCTGGGTTGAAAATGTATTCTCTGGTATTATGGTGGGAATATTCAGTAGGATGTCTGGTGAGGTCCCATTTGGTGTATCATTTAGCGTTTCAGTCAGATGTCTGTTTATTTTTGTCCTGTTGACCTGTCCCAAAGGGTTTTCAGTGGGGGTATTGAAGTCCCCTACTGAGTCTACTGGGGTTGTGTGTGACTTGTGGTCTGAAGAATTGTCCTTTATAAATTTGGTGGCCTATATATTCAGAACGTGAACTTTGCCAGCGCCGTTGACTCGCCTTTATTTGCCCTTGGCCTGTTCTGTCGCTGAAACCACCTCCGGGTTCATCAATCTAGCCCTTGGGAGGCCGAGACTGGATCTTTGTGATTCAAGGCCCGCTGGACTACACGGAATTCCAGGGACGGGGGCTACAGGGAGACCCTGTCTCGAAAAGGACCAAAAAAACAAAACAAAAAAAAAAACAAACCAAAAACACAAAAAACATAAAACAAAAAAAAAAAAGTGAAATCTTCTTGGTGAAAAGTTCCTTTGATAAAAATGTCATGGCCTTCTTTGTCTCTTCTGATTTTCTTTTACTTTGAAGTCTATTTATCTGTTATTTAAATAGCAAACCTGCTTCTTTTGGTACATTTTGCTTGGAATATTTTTTTCCATCCTTGGACCTTTAATGTGGTGCCTGTCCTGAAGGTTAGTGCATTTTGTAGACAGCATATCGATGGGTTCTGTTTTTCTAATCCAACATTCCAGTCTATGCTTTTTGATGGGGAATTTAGTCCATTAACATTTAGGGTTAGACTGACAGTTTTGTATTGCTTCTTTCACCTTATTATCCACTTGCAAGTTTTGTTAGGTTTCTACTTCTATAGTTATGCTTTTATTGATTTCTCTTTTAGGTGCCTGAGATGGGTTGCTCCTTTCTTCTGTCCTTTGAATTGCTTCAAGTATTCTCCGAAGGGTTGGTTTCAGACATGTATTCTTCAACTTGTTTATGTCCTGGAAGATTTTCTCCTTCAAACTATATCAACCATTTTTGCTGGGTATAGTAACCTGGGTTGGCATCTATAGATCCTTTAACACTGGGAATGCTTTACTCCACGTTCTTCTTGCTTTCATAGTTTGCACTGAGAAGTCAGTTGTAATTCTGATAGTTTCCCCTTTATTCACTTGTTTTTCTCTTGTGGGTTTAAGAATTTTGTCTTTGTAGCCGGCGTGGTGGCGCACACCTTAATCCCTAGCACTTGGAGGCAGAGGGCAGGTGGATCTTTGTGAGTTCAAGGCCAGCCTGGTCTACAGAAGAGTTCCAGGACAGCCAGAGCTACAGGGAGACCCTGTCTCAAAAAAAAAAGACCAAAAAAAAAAAAAAAAAAAAAAAGAATTTTGTTTTTGTTTTGGGATCTAACAATTTACCTATGATATGGTGTGGAGAGTTTCTTTTCTGATCTTGTCTATTTGGAGTTTTTGTATGGCTTCTTTTATTTTATTGGTTTGTCTTTTTTTTTAGTTGGGGAAATTTTCATCTATTTTCTGTTGAAGATCTGATCCATAGCAATCTCTCGGGATTCTTCTCCTTCTATTCCTAATGATGTGGAGGTTTGATCTTTCATGTAATCCATAGTTCCTGGTTGTTCCCCTTTTGTGTATTTTTAAATTTTTCATTTTCCTTTGATGTTTTTCGTTTGTCTGTGTTATCTTCCAGGTCTGATATTCTTTGTTCTGCTTCCTCCATTCTGCTTCTGAGGCTTTTTCCATTCCTTTCCTCTTGATTGGATGAGTGTTTGATTTCCTTTTTCATTTCCTCTTCTGATTTCTTTAGTATTTCCACTTCCTTTTGGAGCTTCTCAATCTCTTCCTGTAGCTCTTTGCTTTGCTGGTTGGTTTCCTTATCTTTTTCAACATGGGATCTTTTCAGTGTTTCCACTTCCTTCTGGAGTTTGTCATTCTCTCTCTCTAGGTCCTTCTTGAGTTTTCCATTCTCTTTTCTTAATTCTTTGATTTGCTCTTTATACTCTTGGACTTCTTTAAGTATGTTCACAATTGTGATCCCATCCCCAGGGGGATCCCACTGTAGGAATCTTCCACAGGTTTGGTAGAGCTTGGTGTAGAATTGTCCTGCACCTTTCCCGTGTTGTCTCTTCTTCGTGTCCCTGGCATATGGGTTTCTCTTTGCCTGTATTACAATGTGTATCCCAAATGCCTCTTCACTGCGTTAAAGGCTTGCTTTGCTTGCCTCCTTCAGATGCCTTTGTTGTTTGATTGATTGATTTGTTTTTCTCCTTTTCTCCTTGCTTATGGAGTGTTGATTTGTCTAAACTTTAGGCTTTCTATAGGAAGTCTAAATCACTCTTCCCTTTCTGTTCTAAAAGTTCTCCAAAGAATCCACTTGTACCCTCCTTTGGCAATCCCAATTGGGGGAGGGGGGGGAGTTGCTGCTGTTTAGCCTGCACCCTGGTACCTGTGCAACTCCGCCCCGACAGCCACACCAGTCAATCGGGCCAAAGACAACAAGGACGAGGAAATCCAATCAAACAATCCACCTGGCTGAAGCACCCAGCTCCTACCTGTGCTTCAGGTGGTCTTCGGAGATCCCCGATCTCAAGACTCACACAAACCCACCTTTTATACCAGCTGGGAGGACAACTCCAGCCCCACAACCACACCAGCCAATCAGGCCAAAGACAACAAAGACAACGAAATCCAATCAAACAATCGCCTGGCTGAAGCACCCAGCTCCTACCTGTGATTCAGGTAGCCTTGGGAGATCCCCCTGTCACTGTTCTTATAAAGTGAATTTGCCATTCACTCCCTTTCCAAATTCTCCAAACTATTCAAATTCTTTCAATGTAGTCATGTTCTTTCTTTTTTTGTGTGGACTTTTTGAGACAGGGTCTCCCTGTAGCTCTGGCTGTCCTGGAACTCACTCTGTACACTAGGCTGACCTTGAACTTACAGAGATCTGCCTGCCTCTGCTTCCCAAGTGCTAGGATTAAAGGTGTGCATCACCACACCCAGCCATTACGTTATTTCTTTAAAAAGCAATGTCAATAAAATATTTTTTAAAATGAAACGGGGCTGGAGATGGCTCAGCAGTTAAGAGCACTGACTGCTCTTACAGAGGACCCAGGTTCCATTCCCAGCCCCCACAGGGCTGCTAACAACCATCCATAGCTCCAATTCCAGGGCATCTGACACCTACTTCTGACCTCTGTGGGCACTGCATGACAAGAGTGCACTTAAACACATGCAGGCAATACACTCATACACATAAAACAGTAAAATTAATAAATAAAATAAAAAATAAAACTTTAAAATAAGCAGTCCTAGGAGAAATCCAAGCTCTGCCACTCATGTAAAATGGGAATAATACATTTGACCTTCACTGAATTGAGAGAAATCATTGCATATTTACCTACAGGCACACATAATTTCACATTCATTCTTGATACCTTAACTCTTAAATTCCCCAAAGGCAGAGTCATTTCTGGCTTATATTGTATATAACATACCCCCACAATACCCGTGCCATCAGTGCGACCCATTGTTATTAACACACTTTGCAAGTCCTCAAAATTGAGTTTACAGAAAATATACATATGAAAGTTCCTCATTCCTAGGAGACACATCTGCATTTCAACCTCTACAGGAGGAATAAAGGGCATCCCTCAATTCTCACCAATGAAGCTTCCTTACATAATAGGA
The DNA here is from genome assembly GCA_009823505.1 of Rhizomys pruinosus. Lineage (NCBI taxonomy): Eukaryota > Metazoa > Chordata > Mammalia > Rodentia > Spalacidae > Rhizomys > Rhizomys pruinosus. The sequence continues at coordinate 2,382,688 of VZQC01000181.1, read as the reverse complement.
CCCATATATTAAACCTCACCCACCTATGGCTCAGGGATCATTGTAGAGAGAGGGCAGAAAGATTGTAACAGCCTGGGCTGGTAAATGAACATAGAGAAACAATGGCTTACAGTCAACTGGAAGCTTTCACATGTGAACTTGGGGCAATGCTGGAATCAGGCATGGGACTCATGTCAACTCAGACAAGGTCTCTGAGTGACCAAGAGAAATGGGTGGGGAACTGGCCCTGGACTGAGAACTACAGGAGACTGTGTACTGCTGGGTAGTCAATAAAATTTCTAGATGTGCTAACTAGACTCCGGTGGATCTATTTGTACTGAAGGACATCTGGGTTCAAAAGTGTGACTGGACAGGGTTTAGCTTGGATGTTGTAATGCATGAGTTCTGATGCAGGGTTGGGGCGTGGGGAGGTCTGGGTTTGATTGAGAAACACTGTATGGGATGTATAATTTAATAAAATTAAAAAGAAAAAAAGAAGTAGGCTGACCATGGGCCAGGAGAGAAAGCCAGTAATTGGCATTCCTCCATGGCCTGTGCTTCAGCTCCTGCTTCCAGATTCCTGCCCTTAGCTCCTACCTTGGGCTCCCTAGGTGAGGAACAGTGACCCAGGAGATATAAGATAAATAATCCTTTTGTCCTCACCCCTGCCCCAAAAAGGTGAGTTTAGAAGCTCAGAGTGCTGATAGGCCTGAGAAAGAAAGTCAATGAGTTGTGAGCAAAAGGTCTAGATGGAAAACCACCCTAATGCAAAACAAGAGGTCTAGATGGAAAAGCACCCTAATGCAAAACAAGAGGTCTAGATGGAAAAGCACCCTAATGCAAAACAAGAGGTCTAGATGGAAAAGCACCCTAATGCAAAACAAAAGGTCTAGATGGAAAAGCACCCTAATGCAA
>VZQC01000181.1:2363529-2380032 GCA_009823505.1 Rhizomys pruinosus | reverse complement strand
TATATATATATATATATATATATATATATATTAGCATGAAACTAAAGCTGAGATGACTATAGGTTTGTTCCTTACTTTGCACAAGAAAATTAATTCAATCCTTTTACTTTGAAAAATTATATAAAAATATTTTAATTTTTAAAAAGCACCTAATGCTCACCCCTGGTTACATTTCTGAAGACTTGCTTCCCTGGAAATCATCCCAAAACAAGGAAACTGGAAGAATAAAACCCCCGTAACTCCAGATTCATGATAGTACAGAGATATGTATAATTCAGAGCACAATGTGAAAGAAAAAGGACACCTAAGGAAGTAATCATCTCTCAGGTGGGGTGTGCAGAGCCCAAGTGCCCCTAGGCAGGACAGCTACCATAAAAACAAGCCCATCCATTTCTATGGTCTAGAGAAACCAAGTTCTACAAAAAGCACAGGGAGGGGGTAGCTGAAAATGATGGACTAAAATTGCCTGAAAATTCCTTCAAGGAATAATGAAATCCCTATTTAGGGCCCCACCCATCTTACCTGTCAAGAGGCAAGAAACAGAATCTCTGAAGAAAATGAACCAAAGTCAAGTTCAGACTCTAAGAAATGAAGCACAAAGACAGGGTAAATATAAAAGAGAAGACTGGAAAGAGTCATACTGCAAGCACTACACTCCCTGCACCCAGTCCCAGAAAGCTAGAAGGCAGGCAAACAGTCATCTTCCCCAGACACTTAAAGGTGATTTGATGAATGTTGCCTACTAACACAAGGGACCCAGGAACCAAAAGACTCAGCACAGAAAAGTTAGAGATTCTCAAATAAACAGTCACAGTAATTAACACACAAGCTTTGTAAACCTCACAAAACAACCACCTCTGATCATGACAATGAAGAGCTTCCAAGAGCAGCATTATCAGGGGAAAAAAATCAAATCAATAGATGTGTTTATGATGGCTTTAACTCTATATAAATCTCAGTGAAGGTCTTTTTATACAACAATTAGGGTTGGAAAGAAAAGCTGTACTTCATAAAAACAAGAAGATACTGAATCCAGGAAAACCAAAATTTTGCAAAAGCCTAGAATCAGCCATAATTATCAGCTCAAGATCAGGTTACAGGTGAAAAACATCTGCCTGGTTACAGTAGCAAAAACATTTGAGTTCAGATCTAACTAAATATTCTTTTTTAAAATAGTTTATTTTTATTTTATGTATATGAGTGCATTGCTTGCATGTGTGTAAGTGCACCCATGTTGTGCAATGTCTGCTGGAAGAAGTTGTCAGATTCCCTGGAACTGGAATTAGAAATGGTTGTTTGCCATGATGTGGATGCTGAGACTAGAAAGCAGGTCTTCTGCAAGAGCAGCCCATGCTCTTAACTGCTGAGCCATCTCTCCAGACACTTAACTAAATATTCTAAAAATCAATAAAGGGAGGGGATAGAGAAAGGTAGAAAGCGAGGCTACCCTTGGTTCACTGTTGTTGGAATTACAAAGAGAAAAATTTTAAGGCAGTGTTCAGAGTGACTGCTTCCTGGACATGATACAGGAGGGACTGTTCCAGTTGACTACTGCTCTATGCAACATAGCCAAGCTTACTTGCTTGAGTACTGAGTGTGGTTGTTTTCTTCACTGCTATGAAAAACAGCTGAAATACTGATTATATTTTCAAAGGCAAAGTATTTCTATAGGGCCCTTAAAAAAAAAGTCTGTCTCAAAAACACCAAAAAAGTTTGACAGCCCTGTTTAAAGCCAGGTATAAGTATTACTTTGATTTTTAAAAATTAATTGATACAGAAGGATGGCCCAATCACATGTGATAGAGGCAATTCTTTTAGACACTTACTTTAGTCTTCTTGAATGCTAACATCTTCTCTCTAAATAAGCAATTCTGATTGTCTCCACATATTAACTTCAGAAATCATCTTCTGACTTGGTAAAGTCATTGAATGGAATGCTTGGTACATTTAGAATTCTGAAACTATTCCATTTTTCTCTCTCCTGACATCAAATTTCCTGTAACTCAAATATTTTTATTCCCTTTAGTGGATACTTCTATCTTTAATGAATATCTTAAACTTCAGACCTTTATTCTTTCATCTAAAGGCAGCATCTCTTGGGGACTAGAAAGATGGCTCAGCAGTTAAGAGCCCTGGCTCCATTTGTAGAGGACCTAGATTCAGTTCCCAGCACTTGTATGGCAGTTAACAGCTGTTTTAACTCCAGTCCCAGGAGATCTGACACCCTCTCTGGACTCTGTGGGCATTATGTGTCAAAGGGGCATTTCCATGCAGCCAAAATACCCATACACTTAAAATTTTTGAAAATTTAATTATTTTTTTACAGTTAAAAAAACAAAGGCTGCATCTCTTCCTCAAAATAAAAGGGAGTGTTATATCCCTAACTTCTCTCTTGTCCTGCCATTCTACTTTCTCTCGGTTTTATCTTTATATTTATAACTATCAAAGTTGAAAACATTTACATTCTTTTCTTTAAGATAACTATACTCACTATACTTTGATTCTGAAAGTTGAAAGTCAATAGAGAGTACTGACTCTTAATATAGTCAAGTTAATGGTGCTCCCTGACAAGTCAGAGGAAATGACTGTTATTCCATGCATCCCAAGTCTCTCAGAAGAGAATGTTTAAACATATTCTCCTTTTTGACTAGAACACTTTAGTAAAAACTGTGTGTCTACTTTTGATATATTATCTAAAAGTTGATTTAGTATCAAAATATGTAGTAAATTTTCCAACCATTCATTTTAAAATCAGTACATCCATTAACTTACATATAATCACACACAAGAGCAAAACAAATCATTCCCAGTTCTGTTTAGGTAAGTATTACTCTATATGAGAGTGATCATGGTTTCCTTTCACCATACAAAGTCAAAATCAGTTAAATTTTATTAATAAAATTTACAAATTCCTACCACTTAAAAATGAGTAGCAAAATATTCTGATTGCCAAAGAGCAATAATGGAATATTCTACTTGCTTCCTACTATGCTTATAACAAATTACAAGCTTATTGGCTTAAAACACCACAGATTCTGATCTAGTAGTTCGCTGGTCAAAGGTTTAGCATGGCTCTGGCAAAGTTCAAATGAAAGTGAAGGGAGCTACATTCTGTCTGGATATGCGCAGGAGAATCCTTCTGTTTCTTTGGCAAACTTCTAAACACTGCTCATATTCTGACTCATGGCATCTTCTAGTCTCACAGTTACCAGTGCCCAGTCCAGTCTGATCTTCCTTGTACACAGGAAGACCATCGTGACTACATTATAAATAATTGGGCTCTCATCATTGCCATCCTCCTAAATCATGATCAGTGATCTGGATTCTGTAATAACCTCTTTTGCTAGGGAACATTATATGTGCAGAGGTTCTAAGGACTAGGATTTAGACTTATACTTAGGTGGCCATCAGCAAAGGTCAAATACAGCATACTGTCCCTGTTTTTTTTTTTATTTTTTTGAGATATGTCTTAACAGCTATAATTATTCCAAATTAAATAGGAATAAAAAAAATCAGTGTGCAAGAAGATTCTCTTAGTTCCATGTCCTGTTGCAGTCATGAAATGCCTTGATAAAAAGGGAGAAAGGGTTTTTCATTTGCCTCAGAGTTTCCAACATCAAGCTGGCCAGACCTTGAAGCAGCTACTACCCATGTTCATAGTCAAGAGCAGAGAAAGAATAAGTGCATGCACACCTGTGCTCAGCTGTTAATCAACTCCTACAGTGTTAAGGATTCCCTGCCTAGGAAATGGTGTCATCCCAAGGGGCAGGTTTTCCTAGCTCAATGAACATACTCAAGATATCCCCACAAAAGTTTTTAAAGGCCAACCTGATTTGACAATCCTTCATTGAGACACCTTTTCCAGGTGATTCTAGACTATATCAAGTCAATGACTAAAACTAATCCTCATAATGATATCCCTCCAAGATTTGCTTATAACAAAAGGTTCTAAACAAGCTTGAATATGAAACTGAAACTGAATCTTCAAATGAGCTGTATTTTTTAAAAGGAATATTCAGTATTAAATTGGAAACTTAACAATCATGATATGTTGACTGATATTTCATAGATTTTTGTTGGACTGATATTTCATAGATTTTTTTACCCAAGAAAAGTATTCATGTTTAAACAGCTTAAGAAAAAAGAGAGATTTGCAGTAGACAAATTATAATTAAAATAAAATTTAAAATAGTTATGTCAATAAGAATTTAAAGGAAACCCAAAGCTTATTTGAAGCATGGCTTCTAAGGTAAACCACTGATGGGCCAACCAATCAGAACTGCACACTGACAAAGGCCAGTGAGGGGTCATGAAATACTGTTTCTTTGGTTGTGCTCCCATGGCCTCACGTTCATCACTGAGAATCAGCCTCTGTACTCTACTCTGTTTATTCAGTTCTTTCAAGTGGGGAAATGATTAGATTGCTGCCAAATATGTATCTGCTAAGCCTGATTATCAAACTCCAACCTACGGCATCTCAACACACATGCACAAACTGAATGCATGGCCTGCTTTTCTAACACATGTTTCTTTCCTTAACATATAGCAGTATTTTTCCAGTTGAGGGAACCAAAATAGGATTCATACTCCTCTCCTCAAGTCCATATAAAATTTGTCTGAAAATTCTATTCACCTGTCTTCTACTTTTCGCTACTTTTCTACACTTCGACTCTTCTTTAGATACATTAGTTTTCATCTCTTCCCTACATTCTAGCAACAGAAACTCATGGTCTGTTACATCTAAGGACTTTTCTTTCTGTGTTCCATGCCTTTTCCTTAGACGCATGATATCCTATGATAGCTTTATCCTAATAGTCTTTCTCCTTTGCCTGAGGTGATCTTTAACATTGCTATTTCTCACAGTAGACACAGCTCTATGGAGCCAACTCAGATACCTCTTTATTTTGTGTGTTTCCCAGGTTCTCTACTCAGAATTAGTTCCTTGTAGCACATTCCACATTCTATTGCCCAAACTTTTATTGCACCTATTTCTTCACTTAGTAATTTTTAGTTGTTTATATGTTTCTTCTTCAAGAGTAGCAGTATGTCTTTATCATCTTTATAAGCTCCCTGTACCCCCAGGGCACCCAACTGAGCTCTCAAGTGAGTGCTGATTTACACATGAAATGGCTCAGCAGGTAAAAGCCTATTGCCCTGAGTTTGATCCCTGTACCCCTTTGGTGGAAGGAGAGAAGGAACTCCTGAAAGGTGGTATTGGACCTCCACCCACACTATGCATGCTTTTGCCAACACACACACACACACACACACACACACACACACACACACAAACACATACACACACACTACACAAAAGTAAACATCATATCTGTCATTTCATAGTGATCATATAAAATTGCTCAGATCAAGATTGGTTAGGGTCAGGAATCAATCATTTGTCATTCCATAAGTAGTCATGGAACAGTTTTATGCTCTGTGCAAGGACAGAACTCTTTAAAGTTTGTAGGCTCATAGATATTCCCACAATGCCCTTGGAGGCCTCTAAACCTTAGTACACAGTACTTAAAAATGCCAGTGCTAAAACCTCAGTTATCCCAGTAATTTCCACCTCCTTGCAACATGACCTTCTTGTGAGAATGTAAGTGAAACTTCCCAGCTAGACATCATAGACTGTTCCTTCCAAAAGTCTTTCATCCATTTACTTCATTTTGCAGATGAGGACAATGAAGTCTAGATTAAACATACTCCCTCTGGTTGCAATATTGGCTAGAGGCAGAGACAAAATCACAACACAATTTCCCTGTGTCTGGTACTGGATGATCTATGAAAAACAGAAAGGGTCATAGGCGCACATCGTGGGAATGGCTGGAATTTTTCATTCACTGGTTGAGGAATGTGGCTCCCTCCTCTAAAATAAGGAAATATTCCTTTGGGTGTGGGGCCACATCCCTGAACCAGATGGCAAAGAAGAACACCATCTTTGTTCCTCTGGAAGAGCCTTGTAGCCCTTTTAACAGTAGCCAAACAGCTGGCGGGTGGGACATTGCCAGGCTAGGACCCTACCTTTCATAATGTCAAAATCATAGCCTGTTCTTTCTTCAAGACTATGCCAATGACTTTCACAACTTATCTATCTATCTATCTATCTATCTATCTATCTATCTATCGTCTACCACCTATATTTCAGACTTTTTTGAAACCCTAAAATCAAGACATTTTGTTATTTCTAAAGAATTTTAAAAGTTTGTATTAAAGAACATCTAAAATTCAAAGAAATCATAACCACAGATATGATTAACATATTACAGGATTCTGAGATGCCACTCCCCTGAATTCTTAACATTCTTAAATCAGTACAAACATTCTCTCTGCAGTCTTCATAAGGGCAATGGATTAGCTAAAACTGAACCAAGATAATTCTTGCATCAAATATTTACATTTGCCAAAGTACCCATTAAATGCAGGGCTTTTAAGCTAATGCCTAATAAATACAGTGAAGAATGAGAAGAAATAAAGGGAGAGGACTAGAAGATAGTGATCACTGCTCAGACTGCCTCATACTCCCAATCCTGTATACACTTACTAATGAGCACAGGAGACAAACTTTTACCACTTCTGCCCCCTGACATTCACAAAGCTAATAGAAAACTATTATCAGGAAGTATAGCCAGAGGAATACACACTGTTAATGAGTCCAAATTCTCAAAGCTATTTGCTTATGTTCTTCAGGATGGATTTTATTAGCCAAAATGTGTTTATAAGGAAAGTGCCTCAAAGCCCAGGATCAATTTTAAAATGTGGAAATAAAAATATCCTTTCATAATAAGTGTTTTTACACAATACCTTGCAATTTATAGCATCGTGACAAACAGGAAAATCAGGTTTTAATAGATGAACCCCAGGATGAATAATGACGAACTTTTCAGGGAGGGGGGTGAGCATTTAGTTACATCCCACCAGGCAAGAATTTCATTGAGTTGCTTTACTTGCAGACCATCACTGTTTTCACTCTTTTGGTATGTCCAAATACAATTCACATTCCCAGATGAAAAGCTTATAGGTATCTCTCCATTACATAGAGAGAGTCTAATACATAAGAACAAGGAATGGATGCTTTATTCCATATTCTGTTCCATCATGCCAGACGTTTTCTGCCTTGTCATCTACTTTTGATATTTGAATTAAGAATGAAGATCTTCAGAATAAAACCAACCCATTGGTATGACTAACCACTGTGTATGTAAGTTATTAGACAGTAATGGGGTTAGAATACATCCAAGTCACAATATGAGCCTCAGATGAAAAATTAAATAAAAATTCCATCCAATTAAGGATCCTATTCTTTGAGGAAAACAAGTTTATTTGCTGTCATGTTTGGATATGGAAAAAAGATTTCTTGTATTTGTTTCTCATCTGCTATCCATTACTAGTACATTTAAAGTATGTGTTTCACAATCTCAACAATGCACACATGTAAAAAAAAACACTTTTATGAACCACAAGGGCACAATTTCATACTAAAATAATGCAACTATACGTGACAGAACTAGTAAGTGTCTAATTGCCAAAATCATACATTGTGATGACTTTAAAAACACTGCTATCAGGCTGGAGAGATGGCCTAGCGGTTAAGAGCACCGACCACTCTTACAGAGGACCTGGGTTCGATCCCCCGCACCCACATAGCGGTTGAGAACCGTCTGAAACTCCAATTCCAGGAGAACTCCAGTTCCAGGGGGAATCCGACACCCTCTTCTGACCTCCGCGGCATTGCACAACACGGGTGCACAAACTTGCATGCAGACAGTACATTCATACACATACATAAATAAATAAAATTAAAAAAAACACACTGCTATCTAAACAGTGAAATTCTCACAGATAAACATGAACCTTCACAGATGTGCAAAGCAGAAGCAGCATGTCTCATAGAAGGTGAAAGAACAGGGAGCAGAACGATCAAACCTGGAATGAACAAGGCCAGGGGCAGCCCCACATGTGAAATACCTCTAACCCTATGATCTGCCTTCAATATCATCTTTGTATTCTGAAATCAAAACCAATTAAACAAGTGAAATAATTTCCTTCACTTGGAAAAATCAGGAAATAGGTATGTGCTTAGCTTCCAGAAATGTATTCAACTTTAATCACATTTTACTCTATGGATCAGTAAATTTAGCAGACACTGTGTGTGTGTGTGTGTGTGTGTGTGTGTGTGTGTGTGCATGCACACTCACTTTTTGCCAACAAATCCATGATCTTGGGTATGCAAGGCAAGTGTTCTACCATTAAGCTATATCCGCAGTCCAAATTTAGCAAATATTTTTTAAGTACTGACAGTGTAACCAAGTACTGATGATATTCTCTTCAACAAAAAATCCTTCGGTTGAAGGCTGTTTATATAGACCTGAGAATAAGCTACAGGAAACCTTGGAATACTGACTGGATCTCACATCAGAATACCAGGACAGGCAGAGAAGTACATACAAGGAGAGAATGTATGAATCCCCTATATGTCCCTCAACAACTGGGAACAACCCAGAGAAAATGGCAACCAGAAAAGTTTGTTTTGACCAACCACATGCTCACCTAGTCATAATAGTAAATTTGACTAAGGAATTACTAAGATATAGCCAACATAAAATACCTATTTGTTTACTTTTGTTGCTTGAAGAAGAGAGAAAACATAGAATACTCCCTCCTCCAAGAATATAATGGTGTTATTGTATATAGATAAATCTGACCATTAAACCAAGGAATTTATCCCAAATGTGCTATAGCAATAGTCCAACATTTGTCAACAGAATCTTGAGTCTCCAGACCTTTTCAGGGAGTCTTAAAGGTCAAGTCTATTCCCATAATAATTTATATTATTTGCTTTACTCACCCCATTGTCATTGATACTGAGGACAGTTAAAACTGCTTGTATCTATTATGAATAATCCAAAATGTACAGTCACTTTATGTATTGCTACTCACCATTTCTATTTCTAAACAAAAACAACAACAAAAATACCCATACTTTTATTCAAGAAAGTCTTTTATGAAACAGTAGGATTATAAATTTTATTAAAGCTCAACCCTTGAATTTACATCTTTTAATATTCTGTGCGACAAAATAGGAAGTGTCCATAAAGCATCCCTGATATACGATGGCTCTACACAGGAACAGAGCTTGTGCAATTATGCTGCAAGCAGAACACACTGCTATTTTAAAGCAATGCCATTTCTACTTGAACAAATGACTGATAAACTATTTTTATTCCAGACTTTGGTATTTGGCTGAAATGTTCTTGAAAATAACATAAGACCATGGCCTCAAGGAAAGCAAATTATAGTATTTAATATCAGTGATAAAATTCGAGCTTGCCAATGAAAACTAGAAATTTTAGGAATTTGCATTTATTACAATGAGTCTGGCAGCTCCCCAATATTTAAAGACTTTTCTGGTAAGATTGTTGGTAATATGAATGTGATAATCCAGATGGCCTCTGATTTGCCAACATCTCAGAGATCTGTGTAACTCAATTTCCCAACACTTTTGGAGGGACAAATATATGATGTGACAAAATTATGTTCAGGTGGGTAAAGAACAATTCAGAATAAAAGATCGAGAAATAAATTTTCACTTACTAGAGCACAGAAAATACCTTGCAAAAATAAACTTTAAAAACTACTATTATCTAGTTTAGGGGTATAGCTGTGTAGCTGTGTTTTTCAATTACCCACACAAGTTATTAAAATGGATCACCCTTTTCCTACTACTATGTCTGAGGCTCATTTAAAAAAATTACATGAACCAAAATAGCCCATAGTAACAAATTCAACACAGAGATATGAGAATTCAGCTGGCTTTCATTAAATTTGATGTTATAAACCTACATAAAGAATATAAAGCAAAACTTTCCGCACATTTTTTTTTTTGTCTTTTTGAGACAGGGTCTCCCTGTAGCTTCAGCTGTCCTGGAACTTGCTCTGTAGACCAGGCTGGCCTTGAAATTGCAGAGATCTTCCTGCCTCGGCCTCCCAAGTGCTAGGATTAAAGGCGTGTGCCACCAAGCCTGGTTTTCCTCACACTTTTAGAGTTAAAAGAAAGTTGCTTTTTTAATGTGAGTGTTCAACATGTAATGGACATATCTTAAAGTAAATGTTCAGATATTTTAACATCTAAGTTCTAACGTTTAATAGAAAATATTGATGAAAACAAATTTGAGCTCATTGTGGTCCTAAAGGATGCCAGCCAGGAAGGAGTGCCTGAGAACAAAATTTCTACATTCCACATGAAGAAGAAGAAATAGTGCCTGGTTAGCAAGGCTCTCTGCATCTAATCAACAGGTACTCTGGATGGTAAATGCTTTGTTTAGAGATGTTAAAGGAAAAATTAATGAAAACTGGGTAGGATTTGTTCCTCTGGTCTGCAACAAGCCCCAGGTGGGGTTTGAAATGGAGGGTGAGAGACCTGGAGAGTTCATCTGCACCAGAGTAAGGCTGGTGGAAAAGCTAAGCTCTCCCACCTAGTGTGAATCACATCACTGGGTAATTTCCGCAGGGACATGCTTTAAGAGTGAGGTGAGGGAAGATGAAGGATTAGTACCTGCCCCTAAGAGACACCATATACAGGTATGACTGAAGATGAGCTGAATGTCTCTGGAAATAAAATAAACTTTCTTCCTAAGAAGAAAAACAGCTGACTGACTACTATTTGACTTAAAGGGAGTCCTTAATTGTAGGAACAGCAGTGCAATGAGCTGCCAATACTCCCTCTGGAGAGCATCAATATTCACCTGATTTCCAAATATGCAAGTATCCAGGACTAGAAAAGAAGTATATTAGTTTTAAACCTAACTTGGAAGTTAATGACTCATGGTTGGCCTAATTCACAAAGCCATATTTCATATTCTATAAATTGACTCATTAGTACTTTAAAAAGTTATAGAAAGATAAGATGCTAGATCTTGGTAACACTTTTCTACAGGAATAAGACATGTATCTGCTATTATTAGCAGTAATTAATAAGTTATATTCTTTATGAAATGAGAGATGAAGAAAAAAGATTCACAGAGGGAGGGGAAAACCTCAGATTGAAAAAAAAAAAAAACTTCTTTAACGAATCAAAATTTAGTGCCAAAGTCACTTCAGAAATATGCTTCAGTAGCCTGGCAGAAGCCAGATCAGTGCTTAACAAGACATTGGCTTTGTCCACGAATGATTTATTATATATAAGCTAAACTCTTTCCAAAGACAGTATTTGCATACCAGTAAATTAGCATTTTAAAGGTCCTACCTCCCTATGTGTTGTTTATTTTTATCTGTCATCCCTACCATTTAGCATGTCCCCTAGTACCTTAGATAATATAATACACAATTTTGTTTTACATGTTTAATAGCTAGGATTGAGGCAGGAAACACACTTTTCTTTAAGAAAATAAGAATTTGGGGAGGCTGGAGAGATGGCCTAGCGGTTAAGAGCGCCGACCGTTCTTACAGAGGACCCGGGTTCGATCCTCAGCACCCACATGGCGGCTGAGAACCGTCTGAAACTCCAATTCCAGGAGAACTCCAGTTCCAGGAGAATCCGACACCCTCTTCTGACCTCCGCGGCATTGCACGTCACGGGTGCACAAACCTACATGCAGACAGTACACTCATACACATACAAAAATAAATAAAAAATTAAAAAAAAAAAGAATTTGGTTGTTGCCTTTAAATAAATTTGCAAAGCCCATTTCAAAGACAGTGATTATCTGTGAGAATAAACATGCTTGAAATAGAAACTACTGACTGAAGGAGACAGTCTTCAAACAAAGAGACGCTACGGGGGCGGGGGAGATGTCTATAACTTAAAAGGTCCAATACTCAAAAAATATTTTGAATTGCTTCATTCTAAGGGAAACCAAAGAAAAGGAGGCACACTCTCAAGAGTCATCACTAAGAGCTCCCGGCAAATACTCCTATCCTTATGCATAGGCTCTTAAGGTTATGGCCGGTAAGTTATATATTGGTAGGTATAGGCTTTTCCCAATAGTCATGTTGCTCCGCATCTCCCACGTAGAATAATAATCCTATTGGTAGAGAACAATATTAATGTCAGATTACATTCCACACTAACCATGGTCAATTTGCACTTAGTATGAAAATAAACTCTGGTTTGGCCCTAGGTAGTCACACTATAATCTTCCTTGTAAATAGTACACATTGTTTATAAAGGCAGATTGATGTTATTTCAAAGCTGCTGTTAAATAATGTACGAAAGTGTTTAAAATGCTGATGAAATGGTCTCAGACATAGCCACATACATGCTAGATATCAGACTCTGCATTGCAAATCACATCTGGCCCTTTCAAGTGCAGTATTTCACCTGTGCAGTATTAAAAGACAGGAAATTGTACATAGAAATTTGTCTTTCTTGTTTTGTTCCTCTTGGAGGAAGCAAAGTATAAAACCTTTCAAATGTGGGCCTGTAATTCACAATGACAGCAATCAAGTAGATCTGACACATGGTGCTAAATACAGGGGCTCTCATAAATGCACATAATCTCAGCGTGGCTAGTCCTCGCCATCCCTTAATATCCCCATGTAGCCCATCTCATTCAAGGAACTCAATTCCCCTCCCTTGATCTCCCAGTGGTTTAGTGGGAAACCCCTAGGCAGCTGTTTCACATATGAATATCTTAGGGATTCTTCTCATGGGCACCAGCTAACTAAATGCAGGCTGGGAATACAGAAAGAAATAACTCTTTTGGCACTACCTAGGGGAGCCAAATGTGAATGTAACAAAAATATACAATTATCCAATTATGCCAAAAAATACCAGATTCTTCCAACAAAGTAACAGCAAGCTGAAATTTCTACTTCTGGTTACTCTTTAGGTCAACTGCATTTGATAGCATTCTATAAAGCCACAACATGTCTATAATGTAAATCAAAGAGTAAGCATTTTCTGAGATTAGCATATACAGACTACTGTCACAGCTAGGAAACACTAAAAGTCCTAGAATCAGGTGATAGTTGGTTTGGTTATTTAAACTTTCAAAGTCAAGAGCATTTGCTGTATACAACCCCTAAAAAGTGGACCCAAGGTAGTGCCTTCTAGTACATGTAAGCTTTTCTTTTTTTTTTTTTGTCTTTTTGAGACAGAGTCTCCCTTTAGTCCCAGCTGGCCTGGAGCTCACTATGTAGTCCAGGCTCGCCTTGAACTCACAGAGATCTGCCTGCCTCTGCCTCCCAAGTGCTAGGATTAAAGAAAGGCATGCATCACCATACCGGCACAGGTAAGCTTTTATTTTTTTAACATTTTTTTTAATTTTATTTATTCTTTATGTGTATGAATGTACTATCTGCATGGAGGTCTGTGTACCCGTGTAGTGCAATGACATGTAAGCTTTTAAATGTGTATAAAAGTCATAGATATTGTCTGGGTACCTGGCTATTGCTTTACATATATTATTAGGAAAGAATAAATCACAGATCATTAATAGTAGGGATTTAAAGCTGAGGTGCCAAAATATAATAACTTTTGTTTAGATTCTGAAACACGTGAGTAGAAATTACTTGAACCCGTGTGAACTTTACCCACAATTAAGGATGAGAACAGAAACTACAGGCTAAATAACATGTATTAAGTTCTCCAAAGTTGAGGAAAAAATGGTTGAGCATGTATTCTGGGGGTTATATAACTCTTTGCCTTTTACCAATCCTCACCTTTGAGGCAACTGGAAGAAATAATGATCAACCAAGTTTTCCAGGAGGCTTACATGGTGGCTATGAATGATGAAGACTGTCCCTAAAGCCCTTTGCTCAGGCTGCCTTGGATGTCTTCAAAATGTAGGGGATAAGAGAACACGTTTTATGATTTTAAGCTGTGGGATCCAATAAAATAGAAAGGTTTTATCTACGATGTGGGAGAAACAGATGTTTGCTACAGAGTGCTAACAGTTGATAATTATCCCTGACTGCCTGGCTTCTACAGCAGTAGTTTAACTGCAAGGCTCTACTAAAGTGGGTTTTTTTCCCTTAACTTTCAATATTCAACATGTCTTTGAGTAAAGGTCAAAATATAAAATTCTAGCATATACCAAATGCAAAATGGAAAATTAATGTCATCAGGTAATCAGAAAAATGATCTGCCATCGTGGAGCCCTTTGTAATAGCTGCTCATTTGTCTTTCTTGACCTGATATATCCATGTCATGTCTAAGTCATCTGGGTATCATTCAGCATGCTGGGTATCATCAGTGAGCACAGAGCTTCCCACCCAAAAGGTGAAAATATGATAATCAAACATGTATACATGTCACCAAAAGTTGCTTTCTAATTTTTAGAATTAAGTATTTTGAAAGCCCCTCAAGTTTTAATGTACACAACCATGGTGACATATCTGTCATCTATCTCTTTGCCTGTCTACACATACATAACCAAAATAATGCTATGAAGAAAAATAATCATAGACAATGCTTAAAGTATAGAAAGGCTGACATTATAGTTCAGTGGGAGAACACGTGCTTAGCTAGAGCTAAGGTCCTACATTTGATTCTCCAATTCTAAACATATAAAATGTAGGGAAGTGTTTCACTTTCTTTTGTTATTTGTTTTAAGTATAGTCTCAGAAAAACATTCATAGGACAGGAGCTAATTATGCTTTTATATGACTACCTGAAAAACCTATGGTCCATAAGACCCGTACTTTCAGAATAACTAAGCACACAATGTTAGAGGGATGAAAGCTATCTACTTTACCTTGCCATGTGTTCTCAACAGCAATGAAGCTTATTAATCTCAATTCCTGATACATGGCTAATTGCAAACAAGCATGCAATAACTAGAAACACACCAGAAGTGGTTTCTGTGTTTTCCTCCAGATCTTACTAGATTTCTAGTGAGGTGGAAGCAAAATGAAATTTGTGGCTTAACAAATGCTGAGTTCAAGAAAACAAGTATAGCTACAGAATATACTCCATTAATAAATAATGGAAAAGCACTCAAAACTTCTGCAAAGTGGAATGTTTTTTCTACTTGCTTCACCTACATGTAGTCAGGAGTACAGGGTAAGGAGGATATCCCATACCAATAGACAAGCAGTCTTGCAGACAGCACCACAGTTCTGAAGGAGAACATAAATGACTATACCTACCATGTAGAAATTCAGACAGTATTACTGAATGCTGCCCAGGAGAGCTAACAAGTGGCTGTAGCACTGAGAAACCTACAGCCTCCAACCAAAGAGCACTGCTCAAAAGGGTTCTCCAGCCAGATGTGGTGGAGAACCTTTAATCCTAGCACTCGGAGGCAGAGGCAGGTGGATCTCTGTGAGGTCAAGGCCAGCCTGGTCTGCAGAGCAAGTTCCAGGTGAGCTGGGGCTATAGGGAGACCTTGTCTCAAACACACACACACACACACACACACACACACACACACACACGTGTGCGCGCACGCACACACAGAGTTCTCCAAAAGAAGAAGCTTGGTGGTAAATGGACCAGGATTTCAGTATGAAAACTATGGGAAGAATCACTGGCAAGAGATGTGTATGGCCAGCAAATGAGACGATGAAGCATCTCTAAAGTCACAAGGTTTCTCTTCTGCTTCGTGATAGGTAGCAGAGTGTGAATAAACAAGAGTAAAACCCCCCAGTCTATGATTTGGGGGGAGAGGGATATTGTTCCTGTGATGCTGCCACCCCACCATAGGATATTTCTGGTCCTCTGGAGTGAGAGGCCTGCAACAGGTATGGTCTGAGTACACTGGATAGCCAGCTCACTCCACTGCAGCCTGGGGAAATCTACCACTTCAGAAATTAGTTCTATTGTGGGGATAAACTGTCCCTCGTCAAGGAGCTGTCACTGTACCCAGAAATAAATATAAAATAAAAGATTTATTCAATTCAAGCAGTTATTATGCTTTGAAATAAAAACTCCAAAATAACAGAGTTTATGACCAATACTGGTCTCCATGCTGTAAAAATTATTTCTCTCACAAGGCACCTTCTTAAAACCTCAGCTTTAGAGATTTCTCTCAGGGTAAACACACCATTATTCATGTTACATGGGAAAAAATGAAATTCATTCTATGGATATACAAAACACTGCCCTAACCACCATGGCATAAAGACTTCCTATCCAGAAGCCTGTCTCCTCAAGTCAGCTGAGATGGTGGAACAGGCCAATGACAGCACATTGGATTCCTCCCAGCTAATTCCTCACCAATTAACATGAGGGACAGAACACAGTATTCAAGCATCCTTGCTGAGGAGGCTCCAGAGGAGAAGCACCCATTCCCTAAGACACATACACTTACTCAGGATCCCACTTCAAAGTTACAATCTAATTCCTTTTACTCAGGAGCTATCACCCCTTCTCAATCAGGTAAATCATCTTGCCTTCCTGCCTTCCTATCACAGGCTCTGGATGAAAGCAGACATAAGAAGAAGAAAGAGGAAGAAAGAAGAAAGAAGAAAGAAAGAAGAAAGAAGAAGGAGGAGAAGGAGGAGAAGGAGAAGGAGGAGGAGAAGGAGGAGGAGGAGGAGGAGGAGGAGGAGGAGGAGGAG